>JAVYIG010009116.1:0-81850 GCA_035222895.1 Strongylocentrotus droebachiensis | reverse complement strand
AAGAATAGTGTTGGCCATCTTTGCAATAACTGATCTTTGGCGTTGCAAACTGAACTCTACACGACGTTCTGTTCCAGTGTAGAGCATAATATGCAGAGATTGAATACCGGCGATCGAGACTTTGGTCATGCTTCAAGGAGCATGTGTGTGCAAATTATCGCCAGCTCTGCTAAGTACATGTCAGCACTACTAACGCGCTATGCGCTATGCCTATGCGAGTAATATTGTAATTATATACCGTGTATACATGTCAATGGCTGCTATACTATTTCAACAGCCATGATATCGTAGGCCTAGACAGATCGGGACAGATCTACTGTACTTTTTATCATTTTGGTCAGTCAGACTTTGCGTTTATGCAATATAGATTGACAAAAATGGCGGCAACAAGAGGGAAACCTGGTGTAGCTACTGCTGTCAATGCTGGGTACGTGTCACAAGCTGAAGGGAAAAGAACATCTTCATACTGGAAGACAAACACAAACAAGGTTCCCGGAAGGTAATTCACGTCAACACTTCACAGTTCACAGAATCACAATAAACCTCTAGAATTTCTAGTATTTGTCAGAATATTGCGACCCTTCACTATTAAAGTTTTCCCTGAAATTAAACAGGATTTAATTTTGTAGATAGAGACTGCCGTATTTCTGAAATTCTGTATTGATTACTTTATAAATACCGGTATAAGGTTATTGCTAGATCTAGTCTAGAGTCTACTGACTATTTTTGTATTGATCACCATCACTGACAGTGACACTATCAAGTATCACTCAGCTCAGTTTGTTGTTATAACTATTGGCATGATACTGAGTGAAGCAATGCAATGCCAATGGTGCCTAGCCTTGAGTGCTGCTTGAAAGAGCTGAAGTAAATCCAACAAATATTTTTTGCGATAAAACAACCTAGGCCTAGACCTCTTCAAAGTTTGGCTCAAGACTCGGATCTTCCTTCAGATATTAAAATGCTAACTATATTTGAGGAGCTCGCGCCTTTGATTGTTTTTTAAACAGATATATATGGCGCCATACGAATGCTTACAACAAAAATCCCATGAGGACGTTAATTATGCATGTACATGTACTATGTAGCTCTTTTGACCTTTTGCCTTTTTAAATATTTTGTGTAGATTACCCTAGGATACTATTAATTTATGAACTATTTGTATTTTGGTTGTAAGTGATTTGTAATTATGTACATGTATTATTTTCATTTGCAAAGTTTTAATGGTAATTTAAATTGATATAATTTGTAACGCAATTTCTGTTTCCTTTACTTATCAGCTATTTTCTTCTAAACCGCTTAGAGGCAATTTGCAATTTGCGGTATACAAATATCTTATTATTATTATTGTGTAGAAATTAAGGCCTAATATGGCCCCAAATACGGTCTAAAATCTGGAACATGCACAAATCAATAATGACTTAAAACAAAACCACCAAACTTTCAGGACATGTTGTTTAATGAATAAAGTTTAGTTGCTATACCTTGAATACCTTGAATACCGAAGCTTCTGGAAGAAAGCCGTCTCCAGTTGCCAAGCTTCCAGGCCTAACTTCAAGGGGGGGGGGGGGGGAATGTCCCAGCTTCCGGGTCTTGCACCATGGCCATTTTACATCCAGTCGTTATAATTTATAACTTTACAGCTTTGTTACCATGGAAATGTTATAGTCTCCATGACAACAAACCCATTTTTGGCGATCAAATTGCTGAACTAAAATTGCTTTCCTAGTTTTTTAAAAAACCGATTGCTTTAATATTTGGTATTTATGTAGTAAATATAGGCCTATCATAGATTTATATACAAACTCAATATATCAAAATGAAAGTTTTCCGGCCAATCTGGAGCAAAAAAACACACAAACTAGCTTCACAGAAAGAGAAAGATACTCAAAATCATATCAATGACCAGGTTGTAACAATGGAAGGCCTTTGTACACTAAGTACTGTTTGTGGTCACTTGGGTATTCAAGTATTATAGGTGTTGGCAATTTTAACATTTCTAACGTAACTTTCATTTTTTTCATTTTTTTTAAAGAGACACTTTATTTGTCCTCCTTAGTAAAACATGTATGTGAATTGAAGTGAATTTGTGATTATGGGTACATGTTATGTAATTGTTGTCTTTTATTTCTTTCTTTATCAATAGCATCAAACCTGTACATCCAACAAATATTGCAACAGATGTCATACAGCACCAACCAAAAGGGAGAAATTCTCCAAACAAATCAAAGAATAAGAAAGACTCTTTTGCTGATTTTGATGACAGTACTTCAGATGCATGGGAAGTGAATGATGATGAACTAATATTAATGACTTCAAGAAAACTTAGTGTAGAAGTACATGGTACTACCGTCCCAGGATTAGTTCATGTCAGAGGTCATAGGTCAGATAGAAATATAGCGGACAGTGAAGATGACAAGACTCCATCAGGACAGGACAGAAGTAATCTTCCAAGTGTGCCTTCATTGCAGAACACAGGTCTGTATTTATTATAGGTACTGGGAAAAGCATGAAGGTACTTGTCGGAGTGCATACATTGAAAGGGACATCAACCCTCCATAAAAAGCTTGTTTGCTTAGAAAATCAGAGAAATTATCAGTGAAAGAGCGATACGGAACGAGAGGAAAATGTGGGGGCATTATGTGTGATATCGCATAAGTTTTCCATGGTGTGTACAACAAATATTGCAAGTCTGTGGTGGATATCATATTCTCTTTTTAGGGGGTAAAATATATGCCCTTTATTTCTATAAAATACCACTTACAATGTACAATGAGTTCTTCTGACTTTAGATTTCATACCAAATGCCAAAATACCCAAAGTGAGCAGCGCAAATTCTGAATATGTTATCTTTTAATAGGGTTATAGACAGTGTGGTATAGTCTTAGTAAATGAAAATTTGTATCAATGATATTTGACACCAACTGCCTTACTGCCAACTTGAGTTCAGCAGACAATAGAGGGCAGTACTAGCAAGCCCAACCATGTACAAAGTCAAAGGTCAGCTCATAACATTGACTAGTTTTATTCATTTCATGTTTAATATTAGATCATGATAAAGTGGCATAGTAAATGTTACCACCAGCACTAGCATTAAGCATGAAATCATCCTGTGATGGTCATTCTTATTTTGAATGCTGTGATTAAATCTTTGTTAGATGTATCAGAAAGAACTGAGTCAGATGTTAGGATACCCAACCCAGCAGAAGTTGACCAATCTTCAGGTGATAGGCCGTCATCTAGAGTTGAGCAGTCATCATTGGTAGCACCACGCCCATCCTCACCTATTAGAATATCTACCATCCCTTTCTCAAATAAGCAAGATGAAAAGGCAGATAAATTCTGGACTGTACTCTCTGCACCAAATATGGAAATGGGTAAGTACAATGTGCATGTAGAGAATGTAAGGACAATCAGGAAGAAATGTGCTATCGCACCGTTATTTTAGATGTATATAGGTGCAGAAATATTGTGAATAGTAGTAGGGTTAACATTCAAATTTGTCATAAGCCAATTAAATCTATTAGTGGTAGCTGCAGAAGCCCAACTTCAAGAGAAATGCTCACTCTTGGTTGACTTAGTCCCTCTCCAAGAAACATGTTGGAGACATTGCTTTCCTTTACGATGGTGCAAGGTTGTGGAACAAGCTTCCTACCGCCCTGAACATTGCTACATCTGTGCACCATTTTGAGAAGCCGAACTACTTGTTGTTTTAAGAGAGCAACTCGGCATGGACTATTTTCTTTTCTTATTTGCTTAATGGCCTTTCTAAAGGGTTTCATTACTGTTTTAAATGACCTTTATTCTACATGTAGTTTGTGGAGAAATCTCACATACGGGTCATTCCATGTCAAATCACCCAAAAAATCTGAAAATCTGAACCCGACCATTTTTGATTTTGATGAAACTTAGTGTACTTGTTAAGTGTGATCTCACAGCACCAAATCCAAAATTTTAGGTCAATTGGGTGAGGGGTTTGGGAGATACGGCCAACCAAATTTTGAGATATTTGCAAAAATGGGGGTGGCGGGCCTACCTTTGAACCCTTGTATCTCGGGACCTAATGGGTCAATCTTCACAAAATTTGTATTGTTGGAAAGGGTATTCAATAAGGATTCCAAATCTGCCGCCATTTTGAAAATCCGTACATGTTGGGGTACTTTGACCTCTTGACCTAAGATTTGACCTTGAAATTGACCTTGTGGATCACGTAACCTTGACAACATTTTTCATGAAATGCAATCTCTGACATGTTCACTTAAACATATAAAAGTTTCAGAGATATAATATTTTTTGTTTAGGAGCAATAAGGATTGAAAGTATCCATACTTACAGATATTCACAATAAACCCTATTATAATGTATACAATACATGCAATATGCACAGTACAACATACATCTTCCACATGCTTTTTTGTTGTAGTCATACCCATTCTAAATGTCAGCAGTACTTGAATAGAAATAAAATGACAAGTTCATATAGGCCTAAAGGGTTAACAGGATGTAAGACTTTAGGCCTCTGAGTCGGTTCTAGGATAATTACCCCCCCCCCCGAAGACAATTACCCCCGAGGACTATCACACCCAGAGGACAATTAACCCCAGAAAATTACCTCCTAGGACAATCTATCCCCCCCCCCCCGAGGACAATTACCCCCCCCCCCTGGAAAATTACCCCCCAAGGATAATTACCTCCCCCCAAAAAAAATCTGCTTTGATTAAAACCAACTTATTATCAGGATGGACTTCCCCTTTAACGAATAAGGGGGGGGGGGGGGGGTAATTGTCCTAGGGGGTAATTGTCCGGGGGGTTATTGTCTTAGGGTGTAATTGTCTGGGGGGTAATTGTCCTCTGGGGGGGGGGAAGATTGTCCTAGAAGGTAATTTTCTGGGGGTAATTGTCCTATGGGTGTGATAGTCCTTGGGGGGTAATTTTCCTCGGGGGGGGGGGGACATTTCCTGGGGGTTAGTTTTCCAGGGGGGGGGGGGGGGTAATTATCCAAGAACCGACTCAGAGGCCTAAAGCCATACATCCTGTTAACCCTTTAGGCCTATATGAACTTAGAATGGATATGCCTAGAACAAAAAAGCATGTTGAAGATGTACATGTATGTTGTACTGTGCATATTGCATGTATTGTATACATTATAATAGGGTTTATTGTGAATATCTGTAAGTACGGATACTTTCAATCCTTATTGCTCCTAAACAAAAAATATTATATCTCTGAAACTTTTATATGTTTTAGTGGACATGTCAGAGATTGCATTTCATGAAAAATGTTGTCAAGGTTACGTGATCCACAAGGTCAATTTCAAGGTAAAATCTTAGGTCAAGAGGTCAAAGTACCCCAACATATACAAATTTTCAAAATGGCGGCAGATTTGGAATCCTTATTGAATACCCTTTCCAATAATACAAATTTGGTGAATATTGACCCATTAGGTCCCGAAATACAAGGGTTCAAAGGTAGGCCCGCCACCCCCATTTTTGAAAAAATCTCAAAATTTGGTGGGCCGTATCTCCCAAACCCCTCACCCGATTGACCTAAAATTTTGGATTTGGTGCTGTGAGATCACACTCAACAAGTACACAAAGTTTCATCAAAATCAAAAATGGTCGGGTTCAAACCATTGGGTGATTTGACATGGAATGACCCATACATATCCTTTGTTTTAAGGTGAATAATATGATACTGTTTTTCAACATGTTTCCAATTTTCTTGTACCAGAGTGTTGAGGAGTATGCAGGTTTAAATACTGAATAAGCCTCATATAAGGCATTCATAAAAAAATCTCTTTTTTTTTACAATTAAAAACATTTATCTTTTTATCACCAACAGAGACGTTAAGAAAGCATAGCTGGGCTGGAATACCTAATACAGTTCGTCCAGTTGCATGGAAGATCCTTTCAGTAAGTATTACAACACTATTAATAGTAAAAATGATCCTGTCATCTGGACTTTTTTTTCCATCAAATATGTGCACAAAAATAATGCAGTATACAGTGCGTCTCAGTGAAAAGTTTCATGTAACAAGTTTTAAATGTGACCAAACTTAAATTAACCAAGTAAAATATATATGTCGATGGCAGTCTACTGTTTAAGCCCCTCAGAGCCCTGTTGTGAAAAAAATTGGATGTTTAGACCATTTTGTAATACATTTATGTAACTTCAGGGGCAAAAAAAATATTGTGCAGTCACCAGATTATGTCAAAAGTTGTGTGGACAATAATTTTCTTTGACATTAATATCTCTTTCATTCTAAATTAAAATTGGTATTCTTCTTAATATTATTATTATTATTTTTATTATCATTAATATTTGTTTTGTTTTTGTTGTTGGGGGGGGGGGGAGGTTTATGGTGATTGCTTGTTTATTGCAAGTCTTTCAATGTTAAAATTGTAGGGCTATCTTCCAGCTAATTTGGAGCGAAGACAAGCAACATTAGACAGGAAACGAGAAGAATATTTTGGCTTTGTAGATCAGTACTATGACACAAGGAATGATGCCCAACACAAGAACATGTTCCACCAGGTAAGTTATAGACAGTGGTCAATATGACTAACATGACACAATTTTAATGTGTGTTTCTTGTTTGTTTAATAACATGACGTATTGATTAGACAAGTGCAGTTTGATCTGAATGGCAGGCATAGTGATTCTGCTGTTATAAAAACAAAAATGTAGTAATCAATAATGATAGTAGGCATAATAGTAGCAAACATTAATATTGTAGGTTACATTTGTATGTTTAACCTAGTCCATAACAGTCCTTGACTTAAAAGGCCTGAACCATATAAAAGATTGTCTCCTTTACATAAGAGAACAAAAAACCCTGGGTGTCTTAAACTTAAAGACAAGAAGTTTGTAGGTCAATACATTTTCCACAATTGCTTGCAATTACTTGTGCAACAGACCTTTTAGTAGATTAGCATGAACATTTGGTCCTAAGACAATTTATTTTTAAAATTGTGCAATATTACTTTTACTGAGTGAACCAAATACTGATTTATGTATTCTTGCAAAAAATGGAAAGTTTGATAATGATTTATATTATGTTCTTATGTATACTCTGACTGCTCTCCAAGCAAATGGAGGAAATGTCCTCATAATGCACCAAACATTGATGTCTTTGCCTGAAAGTTCCACTCTTTCTTTCCATTTTGAAATGAAACAATACGTATATATGAATAGTTCAACCACCTGATAGGAATTATGGAAAGGGAGAGGGGGATAACTCTGTATAATTTGACTTTATATTCTATTTGATCTCTTTCAGATTCACATTGACATTCCAAGGACCAATCCACTTATTCCTTTATTCCAAGAACCAGTGGTGCAAGAGGTAATGTATTTTAGCTACCGTATGCTATAAAATAATGAAAAAGTAAAGATAACAAAATATCAACAACAGCATCAACAACAACAAGCAAAAAGCTGTTTTAGCAGAGTTTCTTTCAAATTATTTCAATTACTAACTGATCAAACATGCTTTTCAGGTTATCATAACCTAGTAATTGTTTTCAGTTATGATTCTGCACTAAATACACACCAAGGCATCCATTTACAGGCACACACATGTGTTTCTGGCCACGAATCAATGGACTTTAAAATGTGACTTTGACTGTAAATAATCGGAATATGTGAATTGACAATTTGTTCTTGTATCTTTGAAAGTGTTAAAAAACATTAATGATTTTTACATCTTCCAAGAAAATATAAGCATCACAAAATCTAGGTATGGATTCATGTTGCAGTGTAAGGGGGAAAAAAAGAAAACAAAAAATTGATTGTTCTAGCTGCTAAAATGATTTGAGACTTGTTTTGATTTAGAGTCCGCGATATTGCTTGTGAAAGGCTGCCATTACCAGTAATAAACCCAATTTGTGCATTATTTGAATGTGCTCTGCAGTACAGTGAGAAAAACGTCTATAATGGTAGATTCCTTTTACTCCGAGGGTTCATTGATTATACAAAAAGTTTGTATTAATTACTTTGTATCATTGTCATTTGACAGATCTTTGAAAGGATATTATACATCTGGGCCCTGAAGCATCCAGCCAGTGGTTATGTCCAAGGCATTAATGATCTCGTCACTCCATTCTTCGTGGTATTCCTCTCACAGCACATAGGTGAGTTTAGTCTTAAGAATTATAAAATGAATGTCCTAATTCCATCCAGCAGGCTTTGGCTCCTAGTTGTGATGTGGGAGGGAATCTCTCATATTCTAAACAAAAAGTATTTGAAGGAAATAACTTCTAAAGTTTGCAGATGGATTCCATTCTTTTGGGGGGAAGGGAGGGGGGGGGGGGGTGCCATAATGATTTTATTTCCTGTTGGCTTATACCCTCACTGTTGCATAAATATGTTCAGATTTGTATACATTTCCATACACTTGGTACTAATTTTGTAGATGAGCAGCGTGTCATTTTGGTTTCTTTCATATATGAGAAGATGCTAACAGTTTGTCCTTGTTATCTCTTTATGAACAGTCTTGCTATTGCCTTAAGGATTGTGGCACAATGTCCTTCCATTTCATTCTTTTCATTTTCGACATGTTAAGTCATTGCTTTGGAAACAATTATTCATTATTTTAAGTGGCTGAACGCTAAAGCCTGAATGACTGAAGCTGAAGTCTAAGGAAAATGCATATCTTCCCCAAATCTAGTCATATTCAATAGAACAATCTCTTTCATTAACTGTTATTTTTCATAACCATTTGACATACAGGTGGAGAGGATATTGAGAAAGTGGAAAAGTACAAAGGTATTAACAAGCTGTCCAAGAAGATTCTTCGAGAGATTGAAGCTGATAGTTTCTGGTGTATGAGTAAGCTGTTAGATGGCATACAAGATAATTACACCTTTGCTCAACCTGGTATACAGCTCAAGGTGGTTCAACTCAAGGAACTTATACAGAGAATTAATGGTAAGAATCACACCATATAATGGACTTTTTCAAGTATTTTCCCAGTAGTTAAAGTTTCATCAAACTTCAAAACATATCATTGAGTAAGAAAGGTATTTGAAAATGTATTTCAGGTCAAATATCAAATGTTAAAGATCAGCTGAAGTCACTTGAGACACATTGGCCCGAATTCACAAAGCAAGGTTTGAGCTCAGACCAAGGTTTGAGCTCAAACCTCCTTTTGTTTCGCCAAACCTCCTTTTGTTATTTACAAACCAGTTTGTAAATAACAAAAGGAGGTTTGGCGAAACAAAAGGAAGTTTGAGCTCAAACCTTGCTTTGTGAATTCGGCCAATAACTTTGGGAGGAAAGTGTCAGTTTTGTACAATGTGCATTTGATTTGATGAAACTTTTGAATCCTTGGGAGAAAGGTTTCATGCTGAAGGTTATATTGATGTAGATCTATTTCATAGAGTTATTATTTCCTGGCACAAAATGAAATAAAATATTTAAGGTATGGAAAATACTGTCCTAGAAAAATACTCAATGTTTGGGGATACATCTTCACATGGACTGCTGTACAGCAAAAATACAATTTGAAATCAAACTCAACATGTTCATCAAGCTAATAAATAATCTTATTTCAATATCTCGAATTCAGCTCCTCTACACAAGTATCTGATGGAGAACCAGCTAGACTATCTTCAATTTGCCTTCCGGTGGATGAATAATCTACTGATGAGGGAGTTCCCTCTCTCATGTACCGTACGACTTTGGGATACATACATGGTAAATACATAGTAGAATAATCATTGCATGATGGTTCTCATGTCAAAGTGTATTATTCAGACTGCTATAGACAGATCAAAGAAAAGCTGATTTGGGAACTTGCATGCAAAGACTTATTTGATATTAAGGTTTAGTCCAGCTCCAAAAGAAGTTGCTTTGATAACAAGTAAACAAATTGAAGTGCTATGTCAGAGAGAGTTTTAGGAATATCAAACAAATATTGTTGAAGTTGAAATACAAATACACACTACCTTGAGAGACTCTAGTTAAATAAAGGCAACTGAATCAATTGTAATAGTTTTATTACCCAAAGGGTGTAGCCTTGAATAAATATTGCTCTTGCAGAACTTTGCTAAGATGCAATAAAGCTGATGTCTTACCCTCACCTTTGAACAGATAGTTAGTTTGATTGGATGTTGTAAGACACCGTCAACCCACTATCAATAAGTGACATCATAAATAAAGTCATTTTAAGCCGGCAAGAGGAAACAGAAACAGGCCTCCATTTGTATCTAGGGATTTATAACGGTTGTTTGGATGGCTATCACAAACTGATTTATAGATGAAGTGTCTCCCCCTGATGTCACAGATATCTAAAAGGGTAAGGTTGCTCTTTTATTCGAGATATATTCGAGCACTTCAAGTGCCCCTGACTAATCCATGATTGATCAAGAAATATCTTTGAGAAGTTTGATATGTTTCATGATATGAAGATAATCCCCTATTTCAGTCTTTTAGACAGTGTGCGTTTCAGAGAAATGTGACATACTGGCTTTTATTTTGCCTGATATTTATCATGCAAATTAATTTGTTACATTACGTGCAATTACATATTACCTTTTCATATAGAAGTTGGGCAAAAGAATGAGAAAGCCATTTTCATAGGTAAAGGATACATCAGGAGCTTTGGCCAAATAATAAAAAATGAAGTGTTTCTCGCCCCCGTCGCCTTCTTTCTTTTACTGTTTACTATTCAGGAAAAAAAAAGCTCCCCGAAAAGCCTGTGGTATACATTTTGTTTAAATAGCTTCTAAAGTCATACAAATAATTTGTTTTGTCATACATTGCATCAGTATACTCACATCGCACAATATCTGTGAATAAATAGGCTTTGCCAGCTATAATTAGCATGGCAGCCATCTTGGAAAAAAATAGCCAAAAATTGCGAAATAGTAAATAGTAATGCCCCGCCTCCTCCTTTTTCTTAAAGTCCGGATGAGAAACACAATATTTTTGTTATTTGGCCTTATTCATAATGTTTTAAGTTGTTAAAAAGCTGAGCGTTTTTGCCTGTGTAACAAAAACTCTTAGTGTAGGCAATTTATAAAAGGCAGTTTCAGTCATTTGCCAGCCAACACCAATCTAATCAGTCTATAATCCTTCCTTCCGTTCTTTCTCTCCGTTTTTCTCCAACTTTATCATGTTTAGAGTGAACCAGAGGGCTTTGCAGTGTTCCATCTCTATGTGTGCGCAGCCCTACTAGAAATGTTCTCTACTAAGATAATGAATGAAAGAGATTTCCAGGTAAGATATTATGCATTGACAGAGCAGTTGATGTAGAAAGAAAGGTATTATCCCCTAATCGTATATTGTAGAAAAGACATATTGTCTTTTGTGTGTAGCATTGGCCAAAAATCTTACATAGTTTTATCATGATATATGATCGTGTGCTACTTTCTTCCTCTTTACTTTGATGAGTAATTCATGAAAATTTACGAATGTGAACTATCCCATTTACTAATGATTTTATTTGAGGAGCTACAAATACCGGTATAGGTCTATCAGACTATGATATGTATTAGTGATACCAGTAGTTCATACTGTTATAGAAGATAGAGCAGTTGGGAATATTTAAGCGGCTAATAAAGGGATTGTAACTGGTGTTCCTCTTGTAGCTTGTGCTATATTTTCAAAGATTTTGAAGTTGTCTGTAATGATATTTCTAATTTCTCAAAGAATTACCTATTATAATCTTTTAAGATAAGGTAATCTTTTACATTCATACTATGCTTGGATAGTATGTGTTAAAACCAATAGATTTATTTACCATTTTATTTTACTCTATAAATGAAGATGTTATCGCACAAACTGTTATTGCTTCAATTCTAATTTGGTATGGTCTGTCATTTGAGGGTTTCCACCTATGTTTATTTTACAGGGCACAATGCTGTTCCTTCAGAACCTGCCGACCCAAAACTGGGGGAACAAAGACATAAGTCTTCTGGTAGCAGAAGCTTACAAGCTGAAGTACATGTTTGCTGATGCACCCAGACATCTCAATCAACAAACCAAACGATGAGACCTTGCCACATTGAATACTAGAATTTATATTTCACTGTTATTCTGTAATTATTTCTACTTTCATTCTTCTGATGATTATCATCAATATTGTTCTATGCTACTAAGTTGTTATATAGTTCTAATTTAGTAAAATTACAGGAATGAGTTTGACAGAGTATGGTGCTGCTTGTACAGGTCCCATATCTCAGCCAGTTAACATATCTTTTGTACTGTAGAACCAGATGTTCCCAAATAACTTTCAGATTCACAAATAATTGAATTTAGATATCAGATTTTGCAATCCAAAAAAGATGAAAATGGCTGTGGTTTCCAAATGTCAAAATTGCCCCTACCTTCATAAGTGTAAGGTCTGCATACCACCTGGTCAGAGTAAGATTGTCTAGCTTAGCATATGATTTTTTTATTAAGATTTTGCATTCACTGGTTTCTTTCCTGCATGAGACTTCTGACAGTAGGATACATGAAGAGCACAAGCTACACACATACAGGATACATGCAAAATAGTTGAAGTAGACATGCATTGTTACTATTGATAAGCCTGACAATACTGTCCCTTGCTGAAAATCTAAGCCAATCACTTCAAAAAGAGACAGACAGTGCCAGAAACAGTCAAACAATGTGTATCCCAAGCTTTAATTAGATTTATAAATTGATCCTGGGGGTTAATTATTTGTGGTGAATTGAAAGGATTAATTAACATTCTCCTGGAAAAAGGATTGCTTAAATGGTGCAAAGAGCTATCTTGCAATTCTGTAATGAATTGAAAAATTCCATTTTCAGTTATTTTATTTGGATAGATTTACTTTTTTGTTCTTTTCTGTAAAGCAAGTAAGAACATTTTGATCAAGTTATTTTGCACAAAGACCTATTGACCATAATTAACTACCAATGTAATGTATAAAGAATGTTTCATCAAGGAATGTTTATTTTTGTTTTTATTCAAACATTTTATGATTGCTTTGACATCATATGCCCCCCCCCCCCCACCTGCCCCTTTAAATAGTAGTGAAGATGAAGCGCTTCACAAATTGTATGGTAAATAACCTCTCATATAGTACCAGTGTTGTTACCACATGCCAGTAGGATTTTGTCTGTACATGTAAATTGATTGACTACATATTACGATTAACCATAGCTCTATATGTCCGAAAAACAGTGTCCCACATCAATGATAAAGTACCGGTAGCCTTATATTATTATATTGTTATATTAGTGATGGCTAAACACTTTTTTTTTCATCAGAAGAGTGTAGCATACTGTGAATATTGATGAAATGGTTGGGAACAAAGCGTACACCTTAGGTTTTGGTGTATATTTAGTCTGTCATTTTTAAGGTAAAAATATAACTTTTGTCGCAAAAACTTGGATGAGTAAAACAGAATCCAAAGGCATGATTATTTTTGGTCAACTGCTTATTGATAAGCAGCGGTTCATTGCTTACATAAAAACATTAGTCATGAAAACTGATATCGTTTATTATATATAAAGTCCCAATGTCATCAAGTAACCTACATATTTCTTTTTTAAAAATATCCTGTGCTATATTGCTTTCATGGAATGAATGTTTTTTACCCACACACACGTCACAGAATGACTACTCTATCGTTGTGTTTTGAACACAATTTTGAAAAAGTTAAAGTGGAATATTCTAATTTTTGTTACAGGAAACCTCACCCCAAGAAATAATTCAAGCTATTCTGAGAGATTTATTGTAATTTTGCTCATTAATCTACAAGATTCCCTTTTAAAGTGTATGAAGCAAGATATTCTTAGCGTATTGTACAGTTTCTTAGCACGACATGGGTATTGCCATTTTTTCTTGATAATGTGATACACTATGTGAAGTTGTTTATTTATTATGGATGTCTCCTTCCCACTTGTGTGGTGATGAAGTATGTAATGCACCAGCTATTATTTTTGTATTTCAATCGTCAGAACACAAATTGCATGAAAAGTTGTTGCTCTTCTGATGAAATATATTCGTCAACTGCTATATTTTAGTATTTTTAAATAAGTGAGTTGCAGTTGTGCCCATCAGTGTTATTTATTTTCACTAAATACATTTTTTACCATCTCAGCTATGATTTTCCCTCATTGAAGATTAAAGGTTTTGTTGTTGAATTAAAAACATTTGGTCAACATGTATAAGTTTGCCAAGTATGTCACATCAAGAAAATGGCTGCACCCATGTCATGCTAAAACGCATGACATCATTCCAAGAATTTCTTCACTTATCTCTTGTACATTTTTGTAAGGAATATGTACTTCAATAGGCAGGAATGAATCTCATACATCAATACATCTACACTCATTCTTTAGGTTAAGGTTTCCTTTAAGGGTGTGTTTACTTTTGTTGTATACTGACATATTACATATTATGGGCCTGCTACATAATGTTCACTGTTATTCTACAATGCGTAAACACTTTGTGTAAAGTGTCGTTTCTTTTTCAAGATTATGTGTACATCATAAATTGAAAACTTTTTTTATTAGTTGTAAGTCAGTTCCCAAATTAATTGTTAATTATCATAAATGATATTTGTATATTCATCTAGAATCATATTGAATCAATCAAATGGTAGAGCTCACGAAATAATGAGAACAAAAGTATTATGAGACAGAAAACGATACTTTACAGAGGATATTCATAAATGATTGCCCAATGGAATATAAGGCTATACAGTGATGCACTGAAACACAGTTCCTGTGTTTGACAATCTAGATATCCTTAGATGTACAGTATATGACTATAATATATAATACATTGCCATTTTATCACTTCTTGAAACCTTTATATCTGTCTTGCTCTGTAGGCCTGTCTCACAAGTAGGCCATATCCAAACTTTTCTTGTTGATTGAATAAAAAATGTCATTCATTGCTTGTACTAAATTATTTTGCCATTTAATTATTGTATATTGTGTATCTTGAAGTCATAATCTGAGAGGTAGTAGTCTTTTTTATAAACATGACACAATCAGAAATGAAAACCAAGAGAAATAATTCTCAAAATGGGCAGGACAGGGGATATGTCAATATGTGTCATCACAGAATTATGGTTGATTTGAAATTCAGACATGTACTCACTACCCACTACTGTAATTGAAACTAACTTGACGTGCGTACATTGAGATTAATTTTTGTTTTTATTGCATAATACTTGGAAAATATAAGTAATGTTGAACATTACATGATAAACTTGAAGGAATTACATTGTCACGGTGCTTCAGATCTACATTATAGCAATTTCAGATGAGAGAATAACGAGGGACAGAGAAAGGAGGTGATGGGTAGAGACTAAAGGGGTAGGATTAGGAAGCGTAGAGAGATCATACGGGAAGAGATAGAGCGAGGAATTAAGAAGGTAAATGGTATATATGTTGAATAGTATGAAATCATTCTGCCAAAATATTAGATGCATATATCCTCATGCACAGCAATACTATTTTTAATGAAAATAGTTAATTAAGTCTGTGTCAACGGTTTCGAGTCGGGAGTAAAACCCATACAGCAACGTGTTTATTTGGTTTTATTTATTTACAGAATTTTATTTTTATTAATTATGGTGTGGCATTTATTTTCCAAATCACAATATAAAAATACAAAAAATACACAAATAGAAATGTACATGCAAATCTATAAAATCAGCTTAAAAAAATAATATATTACAAAACTGTTCTTTGTTGGGGTCCATAAATTTAAATGTAAATTGAATTCGACAATACATGTATGTGCGATCGCTCATATCACAACTTCACAAGGAAGAAGAAGTAATTTGTATGTAATGTCGTCACAATCCGCGGACTCGAATTAAAGGTGTAGATACTCATTCTACTTCTCGCGGTGACGCTCACAGGATCTCTCTCACGCGCGCGCGTTGTCCGTACGTAATATGCATAACATCTGATCACAACTTTATACATTACGTCGGACTAGGCTGTAACTGGTATGTATTTATTGTCATTTTTATCATCAACTATCGTATTATTTGTATGTTGTCTTATATCATTCGTGCTAGAGGCTGCTTCTCTTATGATTATCTGACTATTGAAGAAGTAAAATTGTCATTTAGAGACCGAAACTATGCCTGTGAAGCTGTGAGTGTGACTTGACTGTGCCATTGAAAGAATGTGTGTGAACATTGACTGATTGTGAGTGTAAGTGAATTGGGCCTTGCTTGGGTAAGCCAAAGTGCAAGTGCAAGCCCAAGGATCTAGGAACAAACTTGTAGGACACGAAGGATATGACAACAATGTGATTACATTTACATGTAGATGAATAGAATTTTGTAAGACGGGGGGGTTTGTGTGTCTAGATATTTCACAAAAGTAAAGCTGTCACGATCACGTTTGTCGTTCGCCATTTGATTTGACCAAAAAAAACAAAAAAACGCAATTGCTAATAAATGCAGGCAATACTTGGCACCAAGCATCTTACAATACATATTCATCCTTTAAAATATCTGAATAATTTCTAACATTATTTTTAAAAGATGTATGAAATATCAAAAATTATTGAAAATGCTGTTTTGAATAAGTAATGCTAGTGATAGTGATACCGGTACACATCCTGTCGAGCTGTTGGGACATAGCCTACATAGACTACAACATCTGGGAATAATTGCATTGTGCTGTTTGTAAATTTGTTATGTTATGATGAGAGTGGCCCAACAATGTCTAACGATAATGTCTAAACTTCCTCAACTTAAAATTGTTACAAAATTGTACCAAAATAAGATTTTCATTTTACTTTTAAGTTATTGCTGTCATGTCCTGACAGTCTGGTTTTCTGGGAATTCAGAAGAATATTCTTTGTGACTTTGTTCGGTGACAAAAATTCCACACAAATATGGGATTCGTATGGGATCAAATTGTGCCATCTGTGATTTTCTATTGATGTGAGACCGAGATGCATTGTTGGTTCACTTTGTGTTGGCCTAATGAACCTAATAAATCAAAGGCCAAGTCCATTCCCCTAAAATTTGCTTTTAATAGATGCAGAAAAAAAAGCAAAACAAATCTTGAGTAAAATCGGATAACTAATAAGGAAGTTATGAATTTTTTTTTAAAGTATGACAAAATATGGAACAATGGAAATCACTACCGGTACACAAATTGCCAATTTGGTTATCAGTTTGTGATGTCATTGCCTTACTATTTATCAATTGCTTTATATATTTGTTATCCCATTAATTTCCCTTTTTATCCCCCGAAACTTGATTTCCCCTTGCTTTTGCCCAGGTTATATGATTTGTATCATACTGCGTGCCTGAAATTTCACAAAATCTTTTATGAACCTTAAAGAATTGATCCTTTTTTCTGAATATTGTATATTTATAATAAATCCTTAATTTGTTTACAAATAGTTTATCAAAATTCAAATTTGTCATGATTTACCGGTAGCTGAAAAAATTACTCTTTTCTAGTGCATCCACACAAAAACTTATTTACTCTCTTTGATGCTGGTGTGAGGAAATATGATTTTTAGAGGGAAAATTGGAAATTATATTATCAATATAAAGAAAACAATTAGTGGATAGTGAGGCAATGACATCACAGACTCATGAGTGAGTTGCCAATTAGCTTGTGATTTTCAAAGTATTTCATGTCATCAACAATGTCATTAGTTACTTATTAGTTATCCAATTTTGCTCAAACTTTTTTTGATTAGTTAATCTTATATTTTGCTTCTATTGAAAGTAAGTTATTTTGGGAGTGGTCTTGCCCTTTAATCATCAACCTAGTGAAAGAGGTACTGAGAGAACACTGACATGACTGAGGAAATCATTTGGGTGTGAAACAGACCCATGACAAATAACAATATTGTGGTTCTGATTTGACCCCAACCCACAAGACCTTAAAAATACGAAATAAATGAAGTTGGCACTGACTGAGTTTTGTGGACTGAGAAGTACTTTAAATAACATATTGTCATCAGCATGTCTTAGCAGATGGGTAGTCTTCAGACTGTTGTGACGAGGTGGGTTTTCTACCACAACAACAACAACATGCTGCCCTCTCTTGCGCTGAGAGATGAAACCTGCAGGAAATTAGGATTATCATTGTGTGTGGTAGATCTGTTAAGGCATAGAGGATAGCAAAATATAGACTTGTGCAATATTTTTTGGGACCATATTTTTTATTTGCCATTTCTGTATTTGATCAGGAGTAGGAAACTAGTAGGAGGTTATATGACCTCTTATGGCCAAATATCCATAAGGTACATAGGATGATGAACTACATGTACACCCTGCAAATACGGGCAAATATAATGCACTCATTACTGTAAACTTGTGTGGAGCCGCCTCCTTGAAGTATGTGATTCCTTTTGCATTGACTGCTGAGCCTGGTAGATGGTTCCAGATCCTTATTGTTCTTGGATGCGGTCTGTATGCACTGGCCCCTGCAAGTACATGTACATGTACAAGTATAGAAGATGCACAGCCTACATGTAAAATATTTTGAAGTGGTTGTAATTCAAATCCTCATTAACATTTCCCTTTTTGTATTTCCATCTTTCATTATCTATATTTTCACTTACAGACAAGATCTTTTGACGCCTCTGCAGTAATCTTGACATTAAGCTGCACATTAAGCTGCACATTTAGCTCTACATCTTCAAACAAAGTGCTTCCAATCAATCATCACAATGGCAGAAGCTAATGATAGTTATGATGAGGAATATGAAACGGATGATGACGATGATGAGATGTATGATGATTATTATGACCATCAAGGTATGATAGACGATCCTGTATTTTGTGAGCATAGAGAACCAGACCCAGAGGCCTTTGAATATAAGTGTGTAGACACTGATGGAGCAAAAAATATACTCAAAGAAGAAGTGGACTTTGCTTGTCAAAATCTGAAGGTGAGGCACATTTTTGTTATTTTATTGATTTTTTAAATTAATAAAAAATTATCAAAGAATAATTTTAAACAAAAATTTAACATTTAACATTTTACAATTTTATTAAATTTGTTTAAAGAGTTTGCACAGCCGTAAATAGCATTTTTAGTTGAGGTACTATTTACGGGTTGGGAAAAAAGTGTGTTTATTTCTGATCATGTGACACACTTTTAACACTTTTAACCAATCAAAAACCAATAAATGTAAGATGCAGGATATAATATCATTGGGTTAGTATAACATGTGAAACGATATACCCACATGAACAACTTTCAAGTTGTTTTATGTAACAAATGTGTTAGATATTTTATGCGGTATAAATCTGAATTACTGAGATTCGCTGTTATGCCATTTTTCTTGTTTATTTGAAAGTTTCATCAGCTTGTTAAAGCTCCAAGAACAGAACAATGTTAAAAGAGATAAAAGTACATGTATAAGATTCCAGGGAGTGGAGATTGTGCACACAGTGTGTGCGGGCAAGCACTGAATCCAATGACCGGGGTAATAGTATATTTGTAAAGCGTTTAGAGAAATTTGTATTAAGCGCTATATAAAAATTAAATATTATTATTATTCCATAAATGGAAAGGGAAGGGTTTCCAAATTCTCTGTTTTTCACCACCATACACTGTACATGTATTTGCTGACTGCTGACATAGACAGACTATAATGGAGGCTTTACTTAATATTATTATTATTTTTTGTCTTGAAAGTCTTAAGTCTTAAGTCTTAAGTGTAATGTGTACTTGATGTTGCAGGTCCAGCCTAGAGTTGCAAGAGCTCTACTTATGGCACATCACTGGGACCTAGCAGAAGTTCAGAAGAGGTAAGTATGTATACAAAAATATACCATTTTTAACGTAGTGGTTTTGACAAGTTGCTTTACTGTTGCTTTAGCCTAAACCTCTTCAAACTAGGTGCAACCATCCTTTCATTATAATTAAAGGAAACCTAAACCCAAAGAATAAGTGTAGGTATTCTGAAAAATGAGATGTATTCCTGCCCTTTGATGTATAATATTCCTTAAGAAAATGTACAAGATGTATATAAATGGAAATATTCTTCGCATGATGTGATGCCTTTCAGCATAACATGGGCGCAGCCATTTTCTTGAAAATGTGACGTACATGTACCTGTTGAAGTTGTACATGTATCATGCACCAAGCTTTAGTTGGAAACAATTTTTAAATCAATAACGAAACCTTTACTTTTTCGATGAACAAAAATAATAACTGAGATGATAGAAATTATATTAGGTGAAAAATAAATAACAGGGGCACGATTGTAACAAAATTTATTTATAAATACTACACTATAGCAGTTGACAAATCCATTTCATTTATGAGAAACCTTCAGCCCAGAAGAGCACTAACTTATTTATGCAATTTGCGTTCTGGCAATTATAGAACAAAGGATAATAGCAGGTGAATAAAATGCTTCATCACCACACACGTCTGGGAAAGAAGCGTCCATAAATTTGAATACATTTACTTAATAAACGACTTTGCATAATACGTCACATTATCAAGAAAATAGCGATGCCCATGTACTGCTGAGAAACTGTACTTTATTTTTGCTTTATACCTCTATCATACACCCAGGACCCTTCCCATCTGACTTGCGCTATTCTCTTGCCATATGATCCATACCTTCCCTCCACTGTCAATGATTCTATTTTAAAGATGACACTTCACTATCTTTACAAAATTCATGCCCATCGCCTGCACTCCATACCCTCCAACTAAGGATTTTATAACATATTTACAGCAGCCTACTACTTCGAATGCGATATACTCGCTGATCTCCGAAAAGCGGAGGGACAACAACAGAGAGAGAGGGTGGGGAACCTTATAGATTTATGGGCAATAATATAATAAATCTCTCGGAATAAGTTAAGTTATTAGTTGGGGTTCGGTTTCCTTCAACAGGCAGGGGTATTTTTAAAGTAAATTAAAAAATTAACAGTATGTGGTATCAGTTAAAACGTTTTGAAACACCATTTTGCTGTATTTTTGAAAAGATGACTGAAACTTTTCAAATCTCAGCTCAAGAACTCTGTCATTAAGACGTGATCAAACAAAAACACATACACATTGCATGGAGTGCTTTTGAAGATACATCGAAGGTGCTATCCACCAAAGGTGCTATTCACCAAAGGTGCTATACATCAATAGTATGCATGAATATATAGAATATCTGCTTCATATATACGACTGTACTAACTTAAATCTGGTGCTGGGACTAGATGTACATGGTGTATACCTTAAATTCTTTGTTAATTTGACTTAAGACTAAGCTTAACCAAGTGTTAGGTACACATGTTAGTAGGACATGAGCATTACCTATCAGGTAATTTATATTTAAGGTATACCAATGTAGCTAGAGAAGCCAGTGAGTGGATTGAAAAAGGATACTGTTATTATATCATTTTCCATTACAGAACTGATCAGGACATTGCCAACATTCTTGTCGAGACCGGCATCCTTCCAAGAGCTGATAAAAGTTTCATTGCTCCTCTACCTCAGGTACATATCCACTCATTTTTACATCAATATTCAAATTTTTTGTATAAATCATAGAGTTACACTGAAATAAGAGGTTACACCAACATCATGTAAAGAGAGTGAGAAAGGTGTTGTGTAACTTGGGTATATGAGTTGATGCTGCCTGGCTCTGTTAGATGATTGAGGTGTAGTAGCTTCTTTCACATTCACTTTTCACTAACAAAAATGTTTATGATTGAAGAAATTCATTTTTTTTTGTTTTTTTGTATCTGTATAAAAAGAAATATCAGCTACACAAGAGCTTAGATTAAAAAATATGAGGGTATTCCGAATGCCATAAAGATTACTAAAACTCTCCATAACAGTAAGAGAGTTGAGGTTCCTTGTGAGGATCTTCAATACATACTTGATGATGATATGCAATAAATACTTGATGAATATGCAATTATCCCTATCCAAGAAACGATTCACTAATCTAGCAAGTACTTCTTTAAGAGAACAAATACCTTGATTTTTATTATTAGCAAAATATCCCTGTATTCAGAATAGAATTGTAAGCTATTAGAAGTGAATTGAATTGAATTGACTTTTATCAGTCAGGGAAAGCGATTGCTTACAAGGAAACAAGTTGTTTATTCTCACTTGTTTCAGTAGTACCGGTAAGTTGGAGTAGCTGCAGAGGCAAGAATATAGCAAATATTGCCTTGGGGGGGGGGGGGGGGGGGATTAACTGCATTTGAGGTATAAAGGTACATGCCAGTAGCCCTCTCACATTGCCTGGCGGAAATCATCGAATGACGATGGAAACGCCATTAATCGCAACAACCACAACAACAACAACTGAATGTTTTGTTTTTATTTTATTTAATATGCTATCAAGTTAATGTGATGTTTCATATTGTAGGAATTGGTGTTACCTGCCAGAACATGTTGTCCGGTCTGCACCTTAGTCAAAACCAAAGATGAACTGAGGGCATTATCATGTGGACATTTCTTTTGCTGTGATTGCTGGATTACACATCTCAGCTTCCGCATCACCGATGGAACCGCAATAGGTATACCAAATAAATGTACTTATAGTGCTAGCATACATGTATAAGGTTTTACTGTAGACTTTAATTTTTTCTCGCTTAAAATATTTCCTACTTTCATTCTGATGTACAAGGTGATTTCACTTGTTCAGAGCCAGAATGACATTAACTATGTGTCAACTTGAGTTCATGCCCTTCTAGCTCCAAACATATGGTTTGTGATTCACTGGTGCAAGATTAGTAGGAATTTGGTGAATATCAAAAGAATATGTCAAGCCTGTGATTAAACCCTATATTTTAGTGCTGCCTGTCAATAACAGCAATCATAAAGTGATACCCTGATACCCAGGGCATGTGCGTAGGTGTGGTTTGTGCTTAGCTAGGTTTATTATTTAAAATGTTGTATATTTTCTGGGATGAATAGTCTTCTGGGGGTAGTTGTCAGAATTGTTTGTATTCAAAGCCAGGGGTTATACTATAGTTGATTTGGATTTGATAAATACACACAGTTGATTCTAAAACTTGGTATAAAATGGTCATGTAATGATTTTTTTTTTTTATCTTAAAAAAAAAAAAAAAAAAAGTTGAAAAAAACTCTTCTGAAGTTTAGAGATGTAAAATGTCTGATTCTAGATTTCCAACTAAGCCTGCCTTGCAAAAGATCAGTATATGACTGTACAGTGCTAACCTTCTGTCTGTACTTGGCTGTGTGCATGGCTGTGGTTGTCACACTGTGCACCACTCTCTTAACCCCCTCCCTTTTAAGGCAAATATGAGTTTTTCCCAGTGTTTGACTCACTCAGACATGCAAGTTTCTTTTTACATTATAGGCTGCTTTGTTTATGATGTAGCTGTATCTCTCCTCTATGAAATATTTTAAATGTCCAGTCAGAAATTAGTTTTGATGAAGTGAAACCAAATCTATTATATATTGATAATTTGAGTAGTATGCAGACTCACATTTGTTATGTTCCATTCTTTTTGTTTCCTCTACCTTCAGAAATCCGTTGTATGGCTAATGAGTGCCACATGAGAACACCAGAGGAATTTGTCTTGTCCCTTCTAAAGTCAGACATCATGAAGCAGAAATATGAACAATTTGCCTTCAGGGATTACATCAAGGTATTCTAAATTGATTCATGTTGATAATGCAATAATAAGGACAGTATTTGAATGAAATAACTTCAAATGAAATAAAGCTACAGAGCTATGTATTTTAGTCTAACCACTAGCCATTCCACTACCACTACAACGTTAGTTTTATGAAATGGCTTCATATGAAACATGCTACAGAACTGTATTTGATATCAATATCTCGTAGTCAAGCCACTATTACAGCTACTACACTACAAGATGCAGTAGTAGTAGTAGTAATATAAAGCACTTTTGTACAACCTGTATGTTGGTCAGAAATCAGTTTACTTTCCTTGTGTCAAATATACTTCCCTCCACAACCATACATGTTTTGCAGTTTATATTTGCTTGTATTGAAGAAAATGCTTGTATTTGAAGAAAAAAAAATCACATATTTAGTGTTGATAAACTTTTTCTCTGGGTGTGCAAATATTTCTGAGCTCACAATCAACATTTATTAATACCATATTGGTATTATTCCTCTACGCTGTATTCCTATTGTTCAATATATCACAATAACACTATTTTAAAGTATTAAACCAATATTTTCATTTGGAGGAAAGAAGCTAATAATTATGTTCCAATGTTTGTTAATTACTGTTGCAGAGTCACTGGAAATTCAGATTCTGTCCTGGTGCTGACTGTTCTATGGTTGTACATGCAGACGAGGTCAAAAGGAAGAGAGTTGAATGTCTACTCTGCAAAACTTCTTGGTGGTATGTTCCATGTTTATCAAATGCCAAATACAGTGCCTATAAGAAATGGTAGTTAATGGGTTAGCATGACACGTTTATTAAATACCAAATACAGTGCCTATGAGAAATGGTAGTTAATGGGTTAGCATGACACGTTTATCAAATACCAAATACAGTGCCTATGAGAAATGGTAGTTAATGGGTTAGCATGACACGTTTATCAAATACCAAATACAGTGCCTATGAGAAATGGTAGTTAATGGGTTAGCATGACACGTTTATCAAATGCCAAATACAGTGCCTATAAGGAATGGTAGTTAATGGATTAGCATGACACGTTTATCAAATATCAAATACAGTGCCTATGAGAAATGGTAGTTAATGGGTTAGCATGACACGTTTATCAAATATCAAATACAGTGCCTATGAGAAATGGTAGTTAATGGGTTAGCATGACACGTTTATCAAATGCCAAATACAGTGCCTATAAGGAATGGTAGTTAATGGATTAGCATGACACGTTTATCAAATATCAAATACAGTGCCTATAAGAAATGGTAGTTAATGGGTTAGCATGACACGTTTATCAAATATCAAATACAGTGCCTATAAGAAATGGTAGTTAATGGATTAGCATGACACGTTTATCAAATACCAAATACAGTGCCTATGAGAAATGGTAGTTAATGGGTTAGCATGACACGTTTATCAAATATCAAATACAGTGCCTATGAGAAATGGTAGTTAATGGGTTAGCATGACACCTTTATCAAATACCAAATACAGTGCCTATGAGAAATGGTAGTTAATGGATTAGCATGACACGTTTATCAAATGCCAAATACAGTGCCTATAAGAAATGGTAGTTAATGGGTTAGCATGACACGTTTATCAAATATCAAATACAGTGCCTATAAGAAATGGTAGTTAATGGGTTAGCATGACACGTATATCAAATATCAAATACAGTGCCTATGAGAAATGGTAGTTAATGGGTTAGCATGACACGTTTATCAAATGCCAAATACAGTGCCTATAAGGAATGGTAGTTAATGGATTAGCATGACACGTTTATCAAATACCAAACACAGTGCCTATGAGAAATGGTAGTTAATGGATTAGCATGACACGTTTATCAAATATCAAATACAGTGCCTATGAGAAATGGTAGTTAATGGGTTAGCATGACACGTTTATCAAATACCAAACACAGTGCCTATGAGAAATGGTAGTTAATGGGTTAGCATGACGTACCCTGAGAACTTCTCAGCATCAGAGGAAATCTTTCTACAACTTGCTTCTTACAGTGGATTACAAGGACCCCTCCCCCCTTTAGTTTGCGTCAATGAATCTAATGTGTCACACTTTTGGTTTAGGTATTAGTATCTGATTAAGAAAAGAGTTACGCAAGAGCTAGTTTTTGGTGCAGGGTTGAACAAGGTTATAAATAGATTATTGTATTGAATTGAGCATAGAGCAGTTGTGTAGAAGAGAGCAACTGAATTTCATGTGATTCTAACTTCTTACCTGTATTTTGATTTTTGTCTTGACAAGTTTTAAGTGTAGTGAGTCATACCATGCACCTGCTGGATGTGAGACTATCAAGATGTGGCTGACCAAATGTGCCGATGATTCTGAAACTGCAAACTACATCAGTGCACATACCAAAGATGTGAGTCTTACAAGGATTCTTTCTCACTATTTCTTTCAATTGACGTATATTTAAAGAAATGGTTTTTATATTATCTTAATAGATTAAACACATCAGTTTCTGTAAACTATTCAGACAAAGACATTGATGAATCTTATGAGGGAAACAAAGTATAATCAGACCTTCATTTCTAGAATTTGGTGGAGCTCTATTAATCCCACTCCTTGTTTTGCCAAGGAGCTCAAATTGAGCTCCTCAAATAACTCTCCTGGAAAGAGTGAGGAGCTCAATTTGAAAATTGATGTTGATGAGCAAATGAATAGACACACAAACCTCCCGACACACTCTCGGCAGTAGGAGCAAATTTGAAGAAATTGCCTTTTTAATTGTTGTATAACCAAAGAAATAAGAAGAAGTTGCATAACGTGCGTTCCCGAAACCAAAATCGTACCTCGCACACACACTCTCACCATACCACGAATGGTCTGTCGTGGGAGGCGAGCGGGCTGGAGTTTTTCAACGAGACCAATGCAGTTTCGGAGTTTTGCAGCGCGCAATTTTACCGGGACTCGAAAGGTTCGTCGTGGGAAGCTGGCCGTCTAGCTTTCTGCCGAAACAACGCTAGGTCGGCTGCTGGCACAAAGAGAGTAGCTACGATCGAGAATATCGTAGGTGTTCTCAACTTATCAATAAGATAATTCTAAATTCTATTTAAGATGAAATAATAAACTAAAACTACAAACAAACCTCGACAGATCTCTAATGATTATTTGAATGCTTGTTTATTTCTCCATTTGACGATTTGTTGTCTTGATCCTTCGATACATTTGTACGTACGTATATGCGTGCGCCAGCGCCACAGCAGCATCTAGCGATCGCATGATCTGAACGTACGTACGTAAACAAAGGGGCGCATTTTCACAGAAACACATGTGCCTTATTATTAAAGCACTAAATACGTAGCTAGTAGAGAGCTCCTGCGAGGCAAACTGTTTGTGATTCCGAATCACGAACAGTTTGCAGCGTGAGCTCTCTACTAGCTTCGTATTTAGTGCTTTTATAAGGCGCAAGTGTTTCCGTGAAAATGCGCCCTTTACGAATAATTCGTGTATTTTTTCTGTTCTAATAATTTATGGGCGCATTTTCACAGCAAACACTTGCGCCTTGCCGTCTAGTTTTAGATGATTATGGGCGCAATTGGTGGTTTTATGAGCGCAAATTTGCGCCCTGCGCCCGCTTAATCGAAGGCTTGGCGATGTAAGTGGTTGAAATTTGTGACAAAGTTATAGTGTTGATGAATATTTAGTAGGACATGCATTGTTTCGGAGAATGACTGACAAGTTGCTAGAAGCTTAAAATGGCGATTTGTTGACAATTTTGCCGGTGCGATCGGCCACAAACATGCACCCTAAACGGGATTTTTAACTGAAGGAAAACCAATTGAAACCAAGGAGCGCTGTAAACAACTCTCCTGATTATATTTTAGGAGCGCTGTAGGAGCGCCGGCGCGATCGGGCTCCTTAGAAATGAAGGTCTGTATAATGTACATGTAGTTCGAATTAAGTAAATATTGAAGAAAAGAAAGGAACATACTGATGAAATGAAATAATTATCATATTATTACATCAAATAAATTTGTGTATCCATTTTGATTTTAGTAAGAACCATCTAGTTATGCAATCAGTTGATCTATTTCATGCGAGTCGGAGTGACTCAATTTAGTAAGAGATTAATTTGAGTTAGGTAAAAGATTTATAGAAATATTGTATGACCTGCATTTATTTACTTAACATTAATATTCATTTTCAATAAGAATGAAAATTTGAATTCTATTAAATAGACATAAACACAGCTAGAGTTAAGTTCTATGGAATTCCAATTTGTTTGCTATCCCCAAAATCTTACTTCCATGCATTATATTGATTTTCAAAAGTAGCCTAATGGGTCTAGTTTTGTTTCAATGATTGGTTATAGTATTGAGCTATTAGACTTTCTTTTGTTTGACACTTTTTATTTGTATTCTAGTGTCCAAAATGCAACATCTGCATTGAGAAGAATGGAGGCTGTAATCATATGGTAAGTCTTATGTATTTTTAAAGAAGTAAAAGCAGGCCGGTGCATTGTAATGTTTTTGAATTTCAGCATGATTTAAACAATTTGTATAATTTTGTAGATTCCAAGTGACACAATTCACAACTGTTCATATTTGCAACAAAACAGTTTCCAATATATTATTGCCATTTTCTTTAACAATATGATAAAATGATTACAACACAACATCGTATTCGAGATCAAAATGCATTTGAATAAGTATTTATTGATTTTATCTCCTTTTAGCAATGCTCCAGGTGTAAGCATGACTTCTGTTGGATGTGCCTTGGTGGTAAGTATAAAGTCAATGCAATATGGTCTGGTCATTCATTTACAATTTGCTTGGGAGATGAAGGGTTTGAATTCATGCCATATGTACCTGCCCTCAGTCAATGCATTTTATCTTCACTCATGAAATCAATTTTTTAAATCTCAATGACCAAGGAAATGCAAGGAAGAATAAATATTTCTATAAAAAATAATTAACAATGGAGTTGGCATCACAAATAACACAGGCCGCACCCAGACTTTGCGATAATTTCTCTTCCTAAAATACTGCGGCCTTTCGCCGGCATATACGGTACTTAAATTCATTAAATACCTTTAATAATTTAGCAAATATTATCAGACTGAAATGAAAAATAAAGAAACTCTGACACCAATGGCTTCAGCCAAAACCTGGTGTGACAAGATTTAGAGAAGACTTCGAAACATTACCAACGTATTGGATTATAAGCTATTTGAATTCATTTAATTTTGCCTATCTAGATTGGAAGTCACATGGAAGTGAGTTCTATGAGTGCAGTAGATACAAGGAGAATCCTAACATTGCAAATGAATCTGCTAACGTGAAGGCCAGGGAGGCTCTAAAGAAATACCTCTTCTACTTTGAGAGAGTGAGTATTAAACATGCTATAACCATGACTGAAGGGTCATCGTGTAATAGAATAGAGGTGTCCTTCTATTGCAGTATTGTTTGATGTTATTTATATACATTTGTATATTAGGTTAGGGGATATGATGGGAGAATAAGAGCGCTCAAAACGTGATAGGTTCGGGAGAATGAAAAGCAGCAATGAAACCAAATTAAAAAATGGGTGAAAAGAAAGAAAATCTTTTATGTTTTAACTTTATTTACTGTGGAAGATAATCCTAGACTGTATATAGAGTGAATGAGACTTACACAATGAGACTTATACAATGAGACTTATACAATGAGACTTATACATTGATACTGGTACAGTGAGACTTACACAATGAGACTCATACAATGAGACTTATACAATGAGATGGATACAATGAGACTTACACAATGAGACTCATACAATAAGACTTATACAATGAGACTTATACAATGAGACTTATATGATGAGACTTATACATTGATACTGGTACAGTGAGACTTACACAATCAGACTCATACAATCAGACTTATACAATCAGACTTATACAATGAGACTTATACATTGATACTGGTACAATGAGACTTACACAATGACACTCATACAATGAGACTTACACAGTGAGACTTATACAATGAGACTTATACAATGAGACTTACACAATGAGACTTATACAATGAGACTTACACATTGATACTGGTACAGTGAGACTTATACAATGAGACTTACACAGTGAGACTCATACAATGAGACTTACACAGTGAGACTTATACAATGAGACTTATACAATGAGACTTATACATTGATACTGGTACAGTGAGACTTATACAATGAGACTTACACAGTGAGACTCATACAATGAGACTTATACAGTGATACTTAAAACAATGTACATGTACATGTTGACTATGGCAAGCTGTTGTTTGGTTTATTGGTTATATTTCCTCCATGTCGTGGTAGGTATTATTCTAGTTTCACCAAAATGGTACAAGTAGGTTTCTAAATATTATTTTCTAAATGATGGGAGTTGATTACACATGTACCGGTATTGTCACAAAATATGGCAGCATAGTACTTCAGCTTACATAATCAAATGTAAGAGTGCGTAATGTACACAGTTTTCTGAAATTAACAGTTTTGTTTTCAGGTTTTGTTGATTGGATGCACTTGATACTGGCTTATAATGTGCATTATTACACATTCTTTTATATTAGTGGGAAAATCATTCCAAAAGCCTTCGTCTTGAGGCCCAGACACTAAACAAGCTCAATGAAAGGATACAAGAAAAAGTGATGAACAACATGGGTACATGGATTGATTGGCAATACCTCCTCGATGCTGCCTCGCTCCTAGCAAAGGTATTTATTCCTTCAAACTGTAATACTTTATAATAAATATTGTCTTCCTATTATATTCTGATTTGTTAAAGCGCCTTATTTGTTGGGAGCCCCTAACATTTGATGGCAAAATTCCACTTGTCAAATATTGATAAAAGAATACAAAATTTAGGTTTTCTGTGTACAACAGAAAACCCAAGTTATGTATTCTTTTATCAATATATTTGTCTTCAAATACATTTTTTGGGGCGGGAAAATCTATGCCGAAATGTGTATTAAATGACATCCTTTTTCACATTATGATACAATTTAAGTGAATTTTGCAATCAATTTTTTAAAGAATTTGGGCTCCCAACACTTTAGAGGGGCTGTAAGAAGAATATGAGATCAGGGCCCCGTCTTATAAAGAGTTTATATCAATCGCAACTATGAACATAAGAGATAGGAGACTGCAAACTTGGGATTGATTGGAGGACTTACAATTGATTTGGAGCAATCGTAACTCTTTATAAGATGGGGCCCAGGAATACACTATTTTACACAAAAATCCTATTATATATGTGCATATTACACAGACAACATTTTATCAAAAATATTGTGAGATACTGTTTAAAAAGCTTTTATTATGTGCATGAATTGAGGTGTAGCTATTGAGAGTTGAAGATGCATTTCATTCTATGTAGTGCATGTAAGTGTTTGTGTCATCTTACCTTCATGCATCAATGCTCGTCTTCATGGCATTTGTTCTCTTGTTGTTATGTACAGTGTCGATACACTCTGCAGTATACCTACCCTTATGCCTACTTCATGGATGCTGGCCCACGTAAGAAGCTGTTTGAATACCAGCAGGCTCAACTAGAAGCAGAGATTGAGAATCTATCCTGGAAAGTAGAGAGGGCAGAGACCTATGACAGGGGGGTAAGTCATAACAAGGATCAACAACTGTTGTGCAAACATCCTCATATCAAGTGTATTATTTTGTTTGTGTAATGTGCAAGATGAATTCTGGGAATGAAAAATACATTGAAGTGAAAGTGAATAATAATAATATCAATAAATACATTTATAGGGCGCTTTAAACAGGCATTTCTAAGTGCACAGGTTGTACTGTCTAACCCAGTATAATTATTCAACATGTTCAGTAGCTTAAAAGCAACAAAAAATAAAATAAAATGAATGATTGCATTTGTATATTCATATTGCATGCTCACATGAATATGTGCTATGTCCATATTCAGCATAAATTTGGAGTGAATAAGAATTTTGAAATCTTGGAGCCGTCATACATGTTCTGATCTCCTGGAATATGGCCCATTTGCTCATGTGAAGATTTTGTTTCGTTACAGGATTTGGAAAATCAAATGGATGTTGCAGAGAAGAGACGTCAAACCCTTCTGAAGGATTTCCATACATTATGAAGGTCATCTTGTAAGCTTTTACTTTAGATTTGTATCACTGGATGCACTTCAAATCCTATTATTATGGTTGGATTCATGATGTGGAACAATTGATTACTTGAAAAGACCTGGATTAAAACTCTCAGATCAGATATTTTATCATATTTTGACATTTTTCTCCGGCTGGCATTTTTTCTCTCCAGTAAACAATCATTGATGTGTAATGGTTTCAGTTTATCAGTAACCTTCTAGACACTTAATGAATAATTCAAATGGCAGTTACTCCATAATGTATCACCCATAATCCAAATGGCATGATTTAGATTGGCAGTCATATGAGAACCCAACCAAGTTAGCCCAAGGTCTGTCCACTAATTAAAGGCTCATAGTTTTCTTCTCTAAAGCCAAGGTTTCAATGAGAAGGGATATGAGAGGTATCTACGAAGCATTACTTACATGAAGATGAGCTTAAGGGGAAAAAGTTCCTAAATAGAAAACAAAAGTCCATTTAGATAAATTACATGAAAACAAGGTTGTAGCATTAACTTATGTTTAACTAATATGGACCACTTTGCAAGGAATTACTAAAAGTAAGTTAAGATCACTCAATATAATATATGTTAAAGAGTCAGTTTTGTAGATGAGAACTGTATTACTTTTCCTTAAAAGACTTATTTGCTGAGTCTTGGTTGAAAATTTGACTCTAAAGTGGCTTTCAATCTCTGTTCATAGTGTAATGTACTGTTTATACGTTCCCCATATGAAAGTCCACTCAGGCATCATCTTGGCCTTAAATGAGATGAACAGGTTTGTGAAAGTTTCAGGGATCTGATGAAGAATAAGAAAGTTATAAATGTCATTACCATTCTATTGATCTCCTGCTAAGCAGCTCACCATTTGTTATCAACATTTTTATGATTTACATTTTTCTCTAATGCCATGCATATGATATTGGAAATACTTTTTACCCACCTCCTTTATGACATAGGTTTATGTGTTGATCAACTTCCAAAAGAAGGGATATTTCTAATTATGTGCACATGAAAGAGCTGATCGTGAGGGTAATTAGGTGATATCTAATATGATTGTGACACATCACAACTTTAAAGATCTATATCTATCTTTCCGTTTATCAGATTGTTTTTTCACACTTTCTCAAATCTATGTTTGAACATGCATTTTGGTTATGACCTTGGCGGGAATGCTTGGAAGATAACTTCTCCTAGAAACTCCAGATTATTGATATTGTTTATTGTAAATCTGCTCTATACACATTAACCATTGATTTGGTACAAGAATAGTCTACTTAGAGAGGAGTCCAATTTTGGTGTAATGATCTCTTTAAGGATAATGTGAAATGTGATACTTTAAGAATTTCATGATGTGTATATGATGGAGTTTTATATCGCTCAGATCTAACTTTTTACACCTGGGATTTATACCTTTCAGAAGTTTCAATCCCATTTGCTTTTGACTGACTGTCCTGTACTTCATTGTGCTATGGAATATGTGTACTTTATTTATCACACCATTTCATGTACGATTAGTTGCATAGACCTCTAAACTTGAGTGTGTATTATCTTAGAGGGGTCATTCCATGTCGAATCACCCAAAAAATCTGAAAATCTTAAACCGACCATTTTTGATTTTGATGAAACTTAGTGTACTTGTTGAGTGTGATCTCACAGCACCAAATCCCAAATTTTAGGGCAATTGGGTGAGGGGTTGGGGAGATATGGCCCACCAAATTTTGAGATTTTTGCAAAAATGGGGGTGGCGGGCCTACCTTTGAACCCTTGTATCTCGGGACCTAATGGGTCAATCTTCACAAAATTTGTATTGTTGGAAAGGGTATTCAATAAGGATTCCAGATCTGCCGCCATTTTGGAAATTCGTACATGTTGGGGTACTTTGACCTCTTGACCTAAGATTTGACCTTAAAATTGACCTTGTGGATCACGTGACCTTGACAACATTTTTCATGAAATGTAATCTCTGACATTTTCACTTAAACATATAAAAGTTTCAGAGATACAATATTTTTTGTTTAGGAGCAATAAGGATTGAAAGTATCCATACTTACTGATATTCACAATAAGCCCTATTATAATGTATACAATACATGCAATATGCACAGTACAACATACATCTTCCACATGCTTTTTTGTTCTAGTCATATCCATTCTAAATGTCAGCAGTACTTGAATAGAAATAAAATGACAAGTTCATATAGGCCTAAAGGGTTAACAGAATGTATGGCTTTAGGCCTCTGAGTCTGTTCTAGGATAATTACCTCCCCCCCCCCTTTGATTAAAACCAACTTATTATCAGGATGGACTTCCCCTTTAACGAATAGGGGGGGGGGGGGGGTAATTGTTCTAGGGTGTAATTGTCCTCGGGGGGGGGGGACAGATTGTTCCTAGGAGCTAATTTTCTGGGGGGTAATTGTCCTCTGGGTGTGATAGTCCTCGGGGGGGGGGGGGGGGGTAATTTTCCTCGGGGGGGGGGGGCATTTCCTGGGGGTTTATTTTCCAGGGGGGTAATTATCCTAGAAACGACTCAGAGGCCTAAAGCCATACATCCTGTTATTTTATTTCTATTCAAGTACTGCTTTGTCAAGGTCACGTGATCCACGAGGTTAATTTCAAGGTCAAATCTTAGGTCAAGAGGTCAAAGTACCCCAACATGTACGAATTTTCAAAATGGCGGCAGATTTTGAATCCTTATTGAATACCCTTTCCAATAATACAAATTTTGTGAAGGGTTCAAAGGTAGACCCGTCACCCCAATTTTTGCAAAAATCTCAAAATTTGGTGGGCCGTATCTCCCAAACCCCTCACCCAATTGACCTAAAATTTGGGATTTGGTGCTGTGAGATCACACTCAACAAGTACACTAAGTTTCATCAAAATAAAAAATGGTTGGGTTAAAACCATTGGGTGATTTGACATGGAATGACCCAGGGATATCAAGTAAATAAGTAAGCGTTAAGTATATTATATATATATATTATATGTAGGTCAAATGTCATTCTGTGTGAATTTGGACCAAGTATGTCCAAAAGCAGGAAGCGACCGACAATTTAACAATAATTATTTTGGACCAGGGGGAGGTGTTGCATTGCACTGCTGGCCCACCACTAAGAGAGAGAGTATTGTTCATAACTCCTGACGACAGGTGGAAGAGACAGTTACCACAATAGTCTCTTGTTTTCTTAAACTTGTAATCATCATATCTCCAGAACAGTTTTAAGTATGAACTGATTTTGAAGTCAAGTCGGACAAATTTCAATATTTGTTATGGCAGTACTTATTACAAGACTCATCACAGGTATTTATTTTCATACCGTCATTTAATATTTAGCACCATCAGGAGAGGAAACACATGTAGATATTTCATTTGTAATTTGTTCTTTATTTGGACTTCAAACTATAATATGCATGAACAGTGTAAGTAGAAGTGATTGAATATGAGAGTAATTAGGCCACGGACACAAAATCTTCCCTCCTCCCGCCCTAAAAATCAATGATGTCTTTTTTTATCGCAACTTCTTAAGAACTTTTTGAATGATGAAGTGAGTAGAGTTGGAGAGGTTAGGTCGAAGGTCAATATATATGAGAACATTAATAGTTCATAAATGTGCAATTATATTAAAATGAAAATATTTAGTGGAACAATGTTAATGATAATGAAGTGAATTTAGGCAGAGGCATATTGTAGACAACGTCATATTCTGGATGAAATATAGAACCAAGAAAATGGCACAATTTTTTGACAAACATTCTTTCCAAGGAGAATCATGAATTGCTAAATAAAAGCAGTCTGTAGCTTGTTATCTTAAAAGTATGTAGAGCCTAACTTTACCATTTTCATTCTCGAAACACTTACATATCACCCAAAACAAAACCTAAGTTAGGATATTGAAGCAAAATAAACATTGATGCAGTACATAGCTGTTCATAACACTTGATAATTTCCTTACAAGGTATATGATTTGGGTGAGAGAAATATATTACAAAATATAAAAAAAAGCAAGAAAAATAGAAAAAAAGCAATGATGGGGGCCATGACCAGATACGTTTTAGCACTTTACTCAATTTGTTTAATGGTAGTTTATTGTTCTGTTGTGATATACATGGTTAATATTCAAATCAGATCTTAATTACCTATTATAATATGTATACTGTGAAGCAGCATACACAAGTTTCTAGAGACTTTTATTTGTTATGATTCTAGAATCCTCCAAATAGTTTTGAAGCTGATATATATAAATGGATAGGAGCCAAACTGCCTTGTTCATCGGTGATGCACACTGATTGTATTTAGGCTTTAAATAGCCAGAAAGCAAAAATGTTCTACAAATTAATGTCCTGAACTGTTTTAAAATCCTATCATGTATGACATCTAACCAGTGAGCTAATTATGCTTAGAAATGACTCCAAATGTTATTCAATCAAAAGTCATCTTCTTTTTAAGGAGCTTAATGTGTTAGAAATCAGATTTTAAAAAAGAGGATCAAATTCAGGTACATTTTTCTGTACAGTGAACATCTTGTGTTCAAAATTAAAAATGAGCCATGCAAAGTAGCTAAATGACAAGAATGGAGATCATTTTGAGTCTTCGTACAGCAAATATACTTTTGATTATCTACAAGTTATTTTGTTTGAAGATGACTTTTTTTTAACGACAATAATATCGGATGTCAAAAATCGACCTTTGATACAAAATTTGTGATATTTTATTACTGAAAATAGATAAATGTTGTGAGTCAATTCAGCTTTTACTCTAATAATGATCTGTATTGTAAATTACTCCAGAAGTAATTTGGCAACATGTAAAGAGTAATGTATTACTCTATGAATGTCATTGATGTGTATAAATTCTAGGATTGCAAGCCTTTAGAGAAGTTGCCTCAAACGGATGTGGACTCTGTATTTGATCGCGTAATGTACTGGATACAATGACACAAAAGCTTGCATCTATCTGTTAAAAACTAAATTAATTATATCCCTTGTTAAGTTTTTGTTTTGTTTGACTGGTTGAAAAAGGGCCTTTCTTGAATACATTTAGATGTAAGCTTTAATTGTCACATCAACTTAAATCGAGACAAATCATGAAAATTACAAAACCGGTACATGTTTTGATCAGAGGTTATTCATATGACTTGAAAAGTTAAGAATATACTATGCAAGAAATGTTGATTACCCTAATTAGAGAGGTGCAGTGGCGGATCCAGGGGGGGGGGCCCGGGGGGCCCGGGCCCCCCCCCCCCTTGAAAAAAAAATCATGTAAAATCACATGATTTTTACCTTTTTTGGGGGTTGGGCCCCCCCCCCTGGCGCTCAAGGGGGGGGTGCAAATTGAAAATTTTTTGAGGACCAAAAAAAAAAAAAAAAAAAATGTGCTCACTACCCCCCCCCCCCCCCCCCCCACTGAGCGACTTTTCGGCCGGCGCGATTTTCCAATTTTCGGGAGCAAACAAAAATGAAGAAAGTTGGGCCCCCTCCCCTAAGAAATCCTGGATCCGCGCCTGGAGAGGTGGCCATATGAATACTCTCCTGTCCAGTAAATAATACCATTTCCAGATCCACTTCTTTGGCTCAAAGATTTAGATTATCTGAAATATCTTTCATCATAGAATAACTGTAAACAGGGTGTACTTATATCAATTAATAATATGCCAGAACAAAAATATATAATACATGTACCGTACTCTAATTAGGTTAAATCATTATAAAGCACTTCAGTGTTGATTATAAGTGTTAGTTCCTTTGCACACAAAAAGATGTCATATTATTCAATCTGATTTACTGGCAGGGGATAAAAACTGCATTTCTGCATTTCTACCTAATGGGTGAGTGATGTTGACTATAGATCATATGTTTGTTATATAGCAAGTGGAAGGACATTTTATGAATAAAAGTTTGGAATTCAATATTTGTTGTAAGTTACATGAATCTTGTTTTATGTGTGATGAAGAAAATGCATGATTCTCGTGTACGAGGGTGAAAGGCTCTTTAAACATAAGATGGGAGAGGGTGTAAGGCTCTTTAAACATATTAAGGTAGGAGAGGGTGTATGGCTCTTTAAAAATATTAATGTAGGAGAGGGTGTATGGCTCTTTAAAAATATTAAGGTAGGAAACGGTGTATGGCTCTTTAAACATATTAATGTAGGAGAGGGTGTATGGCTCTTTAAACATATTAAGGTAGGAGAGGGTGTATGGCTCTTTAAACATATTAAGGTAGGAGAGGGTGTAAGGCTCTTTAAACATAAGATGGTAGAGGGTGTAAGGCTCTTTAAACATATTAAGGTAGGAGAGAGTGTATGGCTCTTTAAACATATTAATGTAGGAGAGGGTGTAAGGCTCTTTAAACATATTAAGGTAGGAAAGGGTGTATGGCTCTTTAAACATATTAATGTAGTAGAGGGTGTATGGCTCTTAAAACATATTAAGGTAGGAGAGGGTGTATGGCTCTTTAAAAATATTAATGTAGGAGAGGGTGTATGGCTCTTTAAAAATATTAAGGTAGGAAACGGTGTATGGCTCTTTAAACATATTAATGTAGGAGAGGGTGTATGGCTCTTTAAACATATCAATGTAGGAGAGGGTGTATGGCTCTTTAAAAATATTAAGGTAGGAGAGGGTGTATGGCTCTTTAAAAATATTAATGTAGGAGAGGGTGTATGGCTCTTTAAAAATATTAAGGTAGGAAACGGTGTATGGCTCTTTAAACATATTAATGTAGGAAAGGGTGTATGGCTCTTAAAACATATTAATGTAGGAGAGGGTGTATGGCTCTTTAAAAATATTAAGGTAGGAAAGGGTGTATAGCTCTTTAAACATATTAATGTAGGAAAGGGTGTATAGCTCTTTAAACATTTTAATGTAGGAGAGTGTGTATAGCTCTTTAAAAATATTAATGTAGTAGAGGGTGTATGGCTCTTAAAACATATTAATGTAGTAGAGGGTGTATGGCTCTTTAAACATATTAAGGTAGGAGAGGGTGTAAGGCTCTTTAAACATAAGATGGGAGAGGGTGTAAGGCTCTTTAAACATATTAATGTAGTAGAGGGTGTATGGCTCTTAAAACATATTAATGTAGTAGAGGGTGTATGGCTCTTTAAACATATTAAGGTAGGAGAGGGTGTAAGGCTCTTTAAACATAAGATCGGAGAGGGTGTAAGGCTCTTTAAACATATTAATGTAGGAGAGGGTGTATGGCTCTTTAAACATATTAAGGTAGGAGAGGGTGTAAGGCTCTTTAAACATATTAAGGTAGGAAAGGGTGTATGGCTCTTTAAACATATTAATGTAGGAGAGGGTGTATGGCTCTTTAAACATATTAATGTAGGAGAGGGTGTAAGGCTCTTTAAATATATTAATGTAGGGGAGGGTGTATAGCTCTTTAAACATATTAATGTAGGAGAGGGTGTAAGGCTCTTTAAACATAAGATGGTAGAGGGTGTAAGGCTCTTTAAACATATTAAGGTAGGAGAGAGTGTATGGCTCTTTAAACATATTAATGTAGGAGAGGGTGTAAGGCTCTTTAAACATATTAAGGTAGGAAAGGGTGTATGGCTCTTTAAACATATTAATGTAGGAGAGGGTGTAAGGCTCTTTAAACATATTAAGGTAGGAAAGGGTGTATGGCTCTTTAAACATATTAAGGTAGGAGAGAGTGTATGGCTCTTTAAACATATTAATGTAGGGGAGGGTGTATGGCTCTTTAAACATATTAAGGTAGGAGAGGGTGTATAGCTCTTTAAACATATTAATGTAGGGGAGGGTGTATGGCTCTTTAAACATATTAATGTAGGAGAGGGTGTAAGGCTCTTTAAACATATTAAGGTAGGAAAGGGTGTATGGCTCTTTAAACATATTAATGTAGTAGAGGGTGTATGGCTCTTAAAACATATTAAGGTAGGAGAGGGTGTATGGCTCTTTAAAAATATTAATGTAGGAGAGGGTGTATGGCTCTTTAAAAATATTAAGGTAGGAAACGGTGTATGGCTCTTTAAACATATTAATGTAGGAGAGGGTGTATGGCTCTTTAAACATATCAATGTAGGAGAGGGTGTATGGCTCTTTAAAAATATTAAGGTAGGAAAGGGTGTATGGCTCTTTAAACATATTAATGTAGGAGAGGGTGTATGGCTCTTTAAAAATATTAAGGTAGGAAAGGGTGTATGGCTCTTTAAACATATTAATGTAGGAGAGGGTGTATGGGTCTTTAAAAATATTAATGTAGGAGAGGGTGTATGGCTCTTTAAAAATATTAAGGTAGGAAACGGTGTATGGCTCTTTAAACATATTAATGTAGGAGAGGGTGTATGGCTCTTTAAACATATCAATGTAGGAGAGGGTGTATGGCTCTTTAAAAATATTAAGGTAGGAAAGGGTGTATGGCTCTTTAAACATATTAATGTAGGAGAGGGTGTATGGCTCTTTAAAAATATTAAGGTAGGAAAGGGTGTATGGCTCTTTAAACATATTAATGTAGGAGAGGGTGTATAGCTCTTTAAACATATTAAGGTAGGAAAGGGTTTATGGCTCTGTAAACATATTAATGTAGGGGAGGGTGTATAGCTCTTTAAAAATATAAGATAGGAAAGGGTGTATAGCTCTTTAAACATATTAATGTAGGAAAGGGTGTATGGCTCTTAAAACATATTAATGTAGGAGAGGGTGTATGGCTCTTTAAAAATATTAAGGTAGGAAAGGGTGTATAGCTCTTTAAACATATTAAGGTAGGAAAGGGTGTATAGCTCTTTAAACATTTAATGTAGGAGAGTGTGTATGGCTCTTTAAATATATTAAGGTAGGAAAGGGTGTATGGCTCTTTAAACATATTAATGTAGGAGAGGGTGTATGGCTCTTTAAAGCCCCTATCAGAAATTGGCAATCCCTCAAAAACTTATAACATAATTTATCTGTAGTTATTTTCGTTATGAAAGCAAACTGAAGCCCTGATTTTGTACACATCAAATGGGGGGAATTCAATTTTTTTTCTCCAAATTTCAAATTTTATAAGAAAACCAATGGATTTTGCTACTTTAATTTTGTTTCCAACATTTGGGATCTTTCACATGAAAACACACTTTAAACATATTAATGTAGGAGAGGGTGTATGGCTCTTTAAACATATCAATGTAGGAGAGGGTGTATGGCTCTTTAAAAATATTAAGGTAGGAAAGGGTGTATGGCTCTTTAAACATATTAATGTAGGAGAGGGTGTATGGCTCTTTAAAAATATTAAGGTAGGAAAGGGTGTATGGCTCTTTAAAAATATTAAGGTAGGAGAGGGTGTAAGGCTCTTTAAACATAAGATGGGAGAGGGTGTAAGGCTCTTTAAACATATTACTGTAGTAGAGGGTGTATGGCTCTTAAAACATATTAATGTAGTAGAGGATGTATGGCTCTTTAAACATATTAAGGTAGGAGAGGGTGTAAGGCTCTTTAAACATAAGATGGGAGAGGGTGTAAGGCTCTTTAAACATATTAATGTAGGAGAGGGTGTATGGCTCCTTAAAAATATTAATGTGGGAGAGGGTGTATGGCTCTTTAAAAATATTAAGGTAGGAAACGGTGTATGGCTCTTTAAACATATTAATGTAGGAGAGGGTGTATGGCTCTTTAAACATATCAATGTAGGAGAGGGTGTATGGCTCTTTAAAAAATATTAAGGTAGGAAAGGGTGTATGGCTCTTTAAACATATTAATGTAGGAGAGGGTGTATGGCTCTTTAAAAATAATAAGGTAGGAAAGGGTGTATGGCTCTTTAAACATATTAATGTAGGAGAGGGTGTATAGCTCTTTAAACATATTAAGGTAGGAAAGGGTGTATGGCTCTTTAAACATATTAATGTAGGGGAGGGTGTATAGCTCTTTAAAAATATTAAGGTAGGAAAGGGTGTATAGCTCTTTAAACATATTAATGTAGGAAAGGGTGTATGGCTCTTAAAACATATTAATGTAGGAGAGGGTGTATGGCTCTTTAAAAATATTAAGGTAGGAAAGGGTGTATAGCTCTTTAAACATATTAAGGTAGGAAAGGGTGTATAGCTCTTTAAACATTTTAATGTAGGAGAGTGTGTATGGCTCTTTAAAAATATTAAGGTAGGAAAGGGTGTATGGCTCTTTAAACATATTAATGTAGGAGAGGGTGTATGGCTCTTTAAAGCCCCTATCAGAAATTGGCAATCCCTCAAAAACTTATAACATAATTTATCTGTAGTTATTTTCGTTATGAAAGCAAACTGAAGCCCTGATTTTGTACACATCAAATGGGGGGAATTCAATATTTTTTTCTCTAAATTTCAAATTTTATAAGAAAACCAATGGATTTTGCTACTTTAATTTTGTTTCCAACATTTGGGATCTTTCACATGATTTAAGGTTAAAGGTAATACAAAAGTTTGGTACGGGGTCATGAATTTGGTTCAGATGAACACATTGGAAGAATATGCGATTTTACAATATTCAATTATCGTATTCGCGGTTGAATTAGAGTCGAAAGTGATGAAATCGTAAAAAAAATAAACTCTTAGGCCCGTTTTCTGAAGTCGTGTCTAACTTAGCCACGTCTAAAGTTAAACAACTGTTTAGTTAAACAGGAGTTGGACACGACTTCAGAATACGGGCCATAATGTTGTATAGCTCCCTCTCAAGACTGATATTACTTTAGCCTTAAAGGTACTATGTCCCATTTGCAGGCCCAAAAAATGAAAAAGTTAAATTCCAACTGCATTTATAAGATAATACTAATTTAGAAATTCCCTAAAAAAGGTGGGGCTTGAAACTATTAGTTGTCAAATCGACTTTAGGGCTATAGAGCCCAAAAGTAATAGTCTTGATTTTCAGACAATTGTACCGAATGGTCATACGTTTTATGCTGCGCAAAGATTCAATCAGTTTAATCTTGGCCATCACAAGAAGTGGGTTATTGATGTAGACAAATGCTCATGTACCCTTTACAAATCTTTTCATGTATGTTATTACCAAAGAAGAAAAAAAGCCAGTCAGTCACTCAATAGTGTCTGACAGTGAAGTCTAGCAAGTAAACGGGTTTTCTTGCATAATTTGAATATGAGGACACTGCTAACGTTTAAATTTCACAGATAGGACATACATGACATATTCATAATTCCTGCAAAGTTCTACAGCATTTGAGGTTGGCTGCAAAAGGGACATAGTACCTTTAAAACAATGTTTCTTGACTACAATCGACCGATTTGCTATTTCCGTTTGGAAATTATATTTTGAAACTGCACATTCTGAGATTTTCATGGTCGCAGCTCTCATGGAATGGCCTTATATTTGAAATTTACTGGGAGCACGGTAAATGTTTGATTATTCAATTTCTCGAAAGCAGAAGTGTTTTAGGGGCAATTCAAAAATCACTATCCATCCAATTTTTAAGATTTCCCAAAACTTTGCATTACGCTTAAGCAAAGAAGGGAGTAAAATTCATAAATAATTAGAAGAGGAGTCTGTGAGTCTCTTTGAGCATTAAACAGGGGATGGTGTAAGCAGTGGCGAATCCAGGGGGGGGGGGGGCGGGTCCCCTCCCATGGGGAAAAACATGTTAATTTTACGTTTTTGGGGAGATGGCCCCCCTCCCCTGGCGCTCAAGGGGGGGGGGTGCGATTTCTCAAATGTTTTAGCCCTCCCCCCCCCCCCCACTGAGCGAATTATCGGACGCCTATTTCGCCGCTAAATATTTTCTCCTGAATTGGGCCCCCTCCCCTGCCGCCGGCTGGATCCGTCCCTGGGTGTAAGACTCTGCAAGCATAAGGGGGCCGGGGTGTTGTGGGGCTCTTTAAACATTGTTGGAGGAGGGTACAAGTCCCTATGACCATTAGATAGGGAAAAGTGTATCACTCTTTTAGCATTATATAGGGAAGGGTGTAACACTCTTTTAGCATTAGATAGGGAAGGGTGTAAGCCTCCCGGGGCATCAGGGCAGGGTGTAAGAGTTGATAAGGCTTAGATTGAATAAATCTTCCTGCAGGTATTAGACAGAGGATTGTGTAAGTCTATGTAAGCAATAGATAGTTGACGGTGTAAATCTCTATAAGCATTAGAAAGGGGAGGGTGTAAGGCTCTTGGGGCATCAGTGCAGGGTGAAAGACCTTTTAGATAGATGAAGGTTTAAGACTCTTCCTGCAGGTATTAGACATAGGATGGTGTAAGACTTTAAGTAGTAGACGTAAGGCTCTACTCCTGAGCATTAGATGTTGGAGAGTGAAATTCGGCTCTCCAACATAAGGGGTGTGTGTATTGTGTTTGTGCGGGTGTGCTCGTATGCAGGCGCATGTACGCAGTGGGGGGGGGGGTGTTTAGGGGGTTAACACCCCCCCTTTGGTATTTTTTATGTGTGTATTTTTAAGAAGACCCCCCTAAAACCCCCCCCCCCTTTTTTTTTTTTTTTTTATTATTAAAAAAAATAAAAAAATAAAAAAAATCATGCACATGGCTGACCTAAAAAAGGTGACCTTACCCCCCCCCCCCCCCAACGAAGAAAAATGTCAAATTTTCAAATTTCGTGACCAAAAAAAAAACGACTTCGCAACGACTCAGCCAGCCGCTCAATATGCGGGGGGCGCTTATTGAGCGGCTGGCTGAGTCGTTGCGATTTTTTTTTGGGACCAAAAAAAAAAAAAAATAGTGTCCTCTTACCCCCCCCCCCCCCCCCTCCCCCGCTTATTCAGCGGCTGGCTGAGTCGTTGCTAAATTTTCGGCCCGATTTCAAAATGTTAAAACCCCCCCTTGAAAAACTCCTGTGTACGCCCCTGCTCGTATGTGTGTTTACGGGGTAATCCTATACGTGAGATATGATATGAAAATATATTATTTTATATCAATAATAATGATAATTTTAATACAGCATCTGTTATGCGCTATCGATATAGTAAACTATTCTAATAAACGACCCTTTAAAGGTAATGCAAAGTTAGGGGAAATTTTGAAAATTGGATGGATAGTAATTTTTGAAAATTTTGATATATTTGAATGCCCCCGTGGATGTATTATAACCACTAGCAAATTTAGCCCCTAAAACTCTTCTGCTTTTTGAGGAATTGAATAATCAAAAATTTACCGATCCTCCCGGTAAATTTCAAATATTTCAAATAGCGCCTAATAATGACATTATGGCTGCGACCATGAACATTTCAGAATATGCAGTTTCAATATATAATTTCCAAACGGGAATAGCAAGTCGGTCATTGTAGTCAAGAAACATTGTTTTAAAGCTAAAGTAATATCAGTCTTGAGAGGGAGCTAGTACAACATAAAGAATTTTTTTTTTTTTTTTTTACAATTTCATCACTTTAGACTCGATTTCAACCGCAACAACGATCATTGAATATTGTACAGTCCAGTCGCATATGCTTCCAATATGTTCATTTGAACCAAATTCATGACCCCATAGCAAAACTTTGTATTACCTTTAAGCCCCCATTGCTATTTCAGATACATTATCCCACTAATCATATGTTCATTAACCCTTTACACTAAATTTCGCTTCAAGCTGATTGTCATCAACCAAAATAAACTTCATGAACTTGAGACCAATTACCACATATCAGCAGGATTTGCCTTATTTCTCAACTATATTTTGGTCTCCCCCCCCCCCATGATTCAGGAATCTAAATAAACTCATTAATACTTTTTGTAAATTATTAAATCAGTCCCTACCCCGCTAATAAAATCACTTCCACATGTATTTGAAAGCGTGCACCTCGTCTTACATTTTAAATGACTCGCGGACAAAGATTGTGTTACAATCTTTTTAAACTTCTATTCATTAGAATACTCATTCGAAAAATTCAGAACATTTAAGGTTTTTCATCCCTTTAAACCATAACAATTGGTGGATGGGCGACTTTAAAAAGTGAAAAGACTATAGCTTGCATAATTATATATGACTAAGATCTGAACATTTATTTTATTTTACCTGATCAAGGACTCGAAATTTTACAAAGTCATGTGAACGTGATCCAAGTAGTTCCACCCTGTCCACTTCCCACTTCGGTGACAATATGCTAGAGCTAGGTCCCTTCAAATCATGTTCGTACCGGAGTTTCCAGAAATCCCTTTTGGGTTAACTTCAGGAAGTGTGACGCAGAGAGAGAAAGTGTGTGACACACACATCCAACACGTCGATGATACATCCAGTATAAGGGGTACCTCAATCGTTTAATGTCTATCAGAACATTCCTCAACCCATTATCTATCAACTCTATTTGGAAATAGCACTCTCGTAATTACGGTTGCCGTAGTTAGTTCGCGGCTATTTATCAGAAGTTTTAATTATTTTTGCTATTGGGGTTTCCTTTTCACATTTATACTCAAGAACCGTCTGGCGAGTACTGAGCCTATTAAAATGGAAAGCGTTTTATGTCTTGGAAACTCTTCTACTATTTACATAAGGTGACATTCTGATCCGGTTGCAATGAATTCAACTAAGTTGTCTTTTGACAAGAATATCAAAATATATCTCGATCAATATTTGATTATGGTTCTTCCCGTCTTTCATGGATCCTAAACAACTATAATGTCTAATATTGCAAGTTTGAACCGTTTCAGAATTCGATGCACGTCCCTTATATCAATATAATTATAATCAATGACCATTCAATAGAATGTGATCCAAACCCCAACTGTGTCAACCCAGTTCGTCCAATTATTCATTTTATCCATCATGGTTAAATGTTTTATCCAACATAATCATACTATATTATGTCCACAGACGTAACGGGAAAAGAGGCGGGGCTGAGTATATTCGGGCAACACCCATAATATTCAGACACTGATGTCCTCTTATAAAATGTACTATGCAGTGAGATTGTTTTCCATATTTTATGTATTTTTATGACAAAATTGTTTTATTTTCTTCTGTACGCATTATAAAGTGTCAAATACTTCAGAAACTCAGGGGTTGATAATTGGGCTAGAGATATGCAGTCACCCTTCCCCTGACCAGGTATTTACCTATGACTAAGTTTAATGACCATAGAGTTTAACCACTTTGTCCAAAATCAATTTGTCTAATTCTCTACTAATCAATTGGTCAATTAAGATTCATAGCAATGGACCAAGCGACAATACGAATGAGCCACATAATGTAAGGGCCCTCTCTTCGCCCCCTAGCTGGCTGGCTGGCTTGTGCATGATTCGTCATATCATGACCGAAAGCGAGGATATTATAGCCACATAACTAGTGCACTCCCTCATACTCTCCTAGCTTCCTATTCGTATTTAGGTTCCCCCCACCAGTTGGCTTGTGTGAGTAACTATCCTATTGCCCTCACTATTATTTGCAGTTTAATCAAACGAGACTGGTTGTAAGCTGGATTATTTTGGATGCAGATCGATGTTAAAGTTATCAACTTTACTGGATTTTTAGATCATAACATACTGTCTTCATCATGAATTCCACATGTCTTTGTGATCAATTGTGGACATCTACTACTTAAGTGCAGGGAAAGCTGCATTTGGGACCAAATTGATACCTGAAGCAATCGTAATACGGATACTTGGAACATTGAATTATAGGCTTAGTAGAAGTCAACATAAAGGAAGATGTTGAGCAAACTTCAGTCTTATATGAATGTTGTGACTGCGATACTGTTGGCATTAGCTCTGATTGACCAGAATGTTATAGGACAAACTGACATTGATCCAGTAGGTCCAGGTGTCTGTAATAATTTGGTCAGGTAAGTTTCCTTCACGCTCAAATATATACATTGCAAACAACAATCTCTTGACTATTCGTCCTATAATGCTCAGCTTTTGTATGTTTTAATATATATCTATAACCTATCAGTAATTAAATAATTAACACTTTGAGGGGGCGGGAAGGTTTAAAGAGGAAATCTAACCTTGATAGGCCTACGAAGTTGGCATGAATGATAATTATGTGGATGTTTGAACGAAATTGGTTAACAAAATAAAAATCAGTAATTTAGAAATTGCTAATGGCACTGAAATAAATGTCAGCCATACTTTTTTTTCAGAACAACCCTGAAACAGCCCCCCCCCCAAAAAAAAAAGTTAATCAGAAGAATTGAAAAAAATAATCATGGTTTAGTGTACAATAATGGAATGAATGTTACCGATTTCATCACCATCGATTCTCCTATTCATAAAGCTTCATAAACATTCAGACTTTCTATAAAGGTGGGGGGGGGGTGGAGGGGTAATTTAAGTCACACATTCACCTAATTGTTTCTAACCCTAGGGTTTTTTCTTGCAATTCAGTTTGTTTCCCTGGTTGTAATGCAGGCATTACACCTTGAAGAAGACAAAAACAGGGAACAGGCAATGCGGAGATCTAGACACCCGCAGCTAAATATAAACTGTATACATGCATACAGTTAGAAGTAAGGCCTACCGAGTGCACAGATTTACCTATCGGTGAACAACTCCTTACACGCTTCCTAATTCAATATCCCTTTTTGATTCGAATTCGACCTCTCCTCAAATTAGACTGAAGTGCTAACGCTGATTTAGTTAGCCAATATTACGTGAAGCAGCCTCAATTTTAGGATGTACTAAAAACGAGAGATATTAAGCTGATTATTTAATGAGAATTTTTATCATGTTCACTTGTGTCCTACGATTATTTGCACCGGGATATATGCAGCATGGACGTCTCCCAATATCTTGTCATGGCATTCATCTAATCCAAATAAGACTGCTGTCAATGTGTTAAATAAATATACATATATATATATATTTCACATCACTTGGCGTGTGTGGATGTGAATGTGTACTCGTTCAATATAGAGAAAAGAGTATTATAAATAGAGAATGGCATTCTGAAGTGACCAGTACTAGCAGTAGGTCTTACAGCTAAAAAGATGTAGTTTTTAAATCAATCATTCATAAAGAGGATAACTCTCTACTTTGACAATAGCGATTTAATAATCCAAAATGACATTATTTAGTAATTAATTTCAAAGCAATGCTTTGACAGTAACGGCAAAACAGAGTTAATGTGATTAATAAAGAAAAGAAAATCGAGTTTGCTAGATAAAGCGATCGAGTTATTTCGCTACTTTGCAATGGAAAGCATTAATTATTATTAGTGGCCGGAGCGGCTTCTCCATCCATGTTAGTCGGAGATGATGTAATTGGAGAGTGATGCATAAGAAGTAAGAATCATAATTATGTTGTGTGTCAAGTTATTAATGATAGGAAGTCAGACACTGACCTCAATCAGCAGGGCAAATACAAAGTAAGGCTATTAAAAAACAATAATATGGTTCAAAATGTAGACAAGATAGATGGATCCCATAAGGCTTACAAAATTCTTCTCTTTACTATATGCTATATATACTGGCAACATCAAGAATCCCCAATGACTATATACAATTTTTTTTCTTGTACACCTATGAATCAAAATCATCACCATCATTTATGATTATAGGTAATCTAGGCTTCAGGACTACACTTTTCCAAAATTGATGTACCTTTTGGTCTTTATGTTGAATTAATGTGAGAATGTTTTTGAAGATTAAATGTTTTATATTATTAAAAAAGAAGGCACAATAAGCGAGTGTATTTTCGTTAATGGTTAATGGTTAATGTATTTTCATGCAATTTCTAACATATCACAGATCAATTTCGCGAATTATCACTCAAGTTCGAATGACTTGGCATGCCTTTGTAATTTATGTAGATCTTTAACTTGAATGAAATGTTCATTTAACTGTATTTTGTACATTCGAATGTCAATTAAAGGTCCGAATGGTTTAAAATCAAGTTAGAGTGAATTTTTTTGATCGATTTTTGTCGGAATGTAAGTGAACAAATTTAATCAATGATTCTCCAATCCTTAAAGCAATTCATGAAAAATAACAACTGTTAACCAACCCATACTGTCTTTCAATATGACAGGAAATCCATTACCTTTTAAAGCCCCACTGCAATACGTATAGCTACTTTAATTTCTTCAAACAAAATGTCAATGTGCGTATGCTGCCTGCTCAGTCATCCTCCTTTTATGTTTATGGTCACACATAAAGAAAAAAAAGTGAGCTATTAAGTAATGTGTACTTTCAATAATCAAATATCCCAATTAAAACTTCTTTTCTTTTCAAACCATCATGAAACAAACATATTTTTGACAATTGGGTTTCTGTCTCTCGCACTTAAGGCTGTCTGAATTCAGTTATGCATAAGTTGAACAGAGACCATGGTGTCATGTAAAAGAAGAGAAAATAGTTTTTCTGTCAATGATGTGTACATTGTACACAGTGTAATTAGGGATTATTGAATAACTTATTCCTAAAGCTGGGTTTCCTTTTTTTCCAGGAGACTTTTGTTGTTGTTGTCGTTGTTGCATATCTCATTCTCCAACCCCTCCCCGCGCAGCCTCACACATACACACGCACGTACAGTATACTCAGATCCCTATTTAGGTCTGCGGAGATTAAGGATGAGACAGAAAAAAGGAGACGAGAAAAACAAGATTGAAACGAAGAACAGACAAATAAGCGGGGGGGGGGGGGGGTGAAGAAGAAGAAGAAGTGGGAAACGTAGACGTTAGATCACTTAGCTATCGTTTACATATCGAATGACAAATCTTTTAGCTATGAGGCATTATTGGATTCAAGATGTGTAAAGCTAAGATTGTACTAACAGAAAGCTTTCACACCAGATGTTTCCTTCAGAAAACGAATGCATATACGTTTATAACGTGCATAATTCTTAATCGAAGGCCAATTTAGAAAGAAACGCTGATGCCTAGACGTGATGTGTATACTGTCATGTATGCAGAAAAGTGTCAATAATCAGGCAGCTATTAGTGATCGACTTTTAAACTAAATAGGCCGTATGACCATTCATTTGATCTATATATGGCATGGTCGTGACAGGGGTCAGGGGATGACCTGCTTCCACTGAAGATACCGATCAAATTAATATGAATTTACTGTCTTGAGTTTCTCCTATATACGCTGAAAGTATGGAGAAATATCCTCATATTTAAGGAAATTTTGTGGGTGGCATATATCATTTAAGGTTCGCTAAAAAGAAAAGACCCTCATGAGCGTACATTTGGAACAAAATTAACATTCAAGTCATTTTGTGTGTTGGAATTAACGGGAAAGCTGTTAGTCACTTCGTCTCGATGACACGGCCGATTCAGACAATTTTAAGTAGTGATTACAACTTTAAAAAAAATAACATTCTCATTTTTGTGTCCGATTTCATCCAAACTTTCACCCATCTGCTTCTAGACTAGTTTATTATTAAGGTTGGGTTCCCTTAAATAGATTCTTAACTAAATTGACACAGATAACCTTCCTTTAAAAGGTGCCCTTACAAATGGTAAAGAGCTAGGCTTGGGATGTATTGCAAAGAGAATGCCTAAGAGCGTTCGTGAATTGACTTCGTACATTTCACTTTGTTCAAATGTCACAAATCTTAACATGATGACGTAATTTTCGTCAGCACGTCATTTCTACAAATTTCAAACATTCAAATCGAATCTCTATGGGTTGTGTACAACCATACGTCGGACTGTAAAATAAAAAGAAAACGAAGGGGTTAAAGTCTTTATTAATGTTACTTTAATAAGTTTTGCTTTGAAACTTTACTTTATCTTGGTTGAATAATATTATTAAAGTAATACCAATTTGTTCGTAACAATAAATTTTAAAATATTTTCAATTTACAACTTTTTTTGTTCTACAATAGGCTTGTAAATGTATTTTTAATTTACATTGTAGCGTAGTGTAGTGTCCATCATTCACAAAGTAGGCCATTAGTATTTGGATATTTAATAGCGTATTATCATCAATATATCCCTCTCTGATAAGTTTACATTTGCTTATATCAGAAATATGCATTTATTTCATATTCGAAATTGATTCTTTTTGTACCGTTTTTGCAGGCTAACATTGTACCGTATACAGGATTGACGAGTAGATCACAACCGTCTATTTACCCCGTATGATGCCTCATGCATGACTCACAACTGTTTCTACCTACCTGCCAAGATTAAATTTATAGCATAGCACGATCATATCGTCAAGTGACAAATCTAGCCCAAGCACTGTTTGCATCATCGCATTTATTGGAAGGGATTTAAAGATATTCGGTTGATCAAGATGCAGTCGGCTATACAAAGTGCATTAACTAGGTTTACACTCTGAAAAATGTCTCCAGAAGGTATAATGCATGATTTCTAAACTTTCTGTCAACATTCATTAAAAAAAAGTGAATTGCAATTCGTAACTGATATCTATAAATGTATGTTCTTATCATACTTTGAATGGCCAACCCTGAAGAAGTGACCAAGGATTACAGGATCTACCTCTCCTCGTATCATGATGATGATGATGATGATGGCCAAGAATATCATTTTGAAATTATGCATGTATATATCGATTCTTGTATACATAATGTGAACGATATTATTTGATAAAGGATCCCCGGTGGAAGGGAAAAAACACAAAACAAAAACATACATTGGGGTCAAATGGAGTCTAATTTTACCAAGCGTACATTGTTATTTATTCATGTTCCTATAAAAGATATCAATAATGTTTTTGTTATAATTATGTAAAAAGGCCATTGCACACATTACTACACGAATACAGCTGAATTTATATCAAAGTGCAAGATTGGTAGATACGAAGATTAAAAAATGTATATTCTTTCGGATGAAGGTCCAAAATGGTCATCTAAATAACCATGTATGTAGGGATATTATCTTGAGAGAAGCTAGACCCGAACTGGACCATTTTACCAATAAGCTGAAATATATCAGTAACCGCCTTTATTTCCGTGTCACAAATGGCTTCTAAATTATTTTTTCAAGGAAGTTTATATTGTGCTACAAATTCATAACCTATAGTAATCCATAAATTTACCCTCATTGATCGATAACTCTCAAGGTAATGATAATAATAATATGCAGTTTTTGTATAGCGCATATCACATTATGACATAACGTTTCTAAGTCTATGCGCTTCAAAAAGGACTTTGAATATTATTACCCCGGCTTTAATGTGTGACCTGTCATGCCTTATATTTGGTAGTATGAGTAATTGATAAAAGTAAGCTTATGTTCCAGGTTTTTCATATCCACATGCAGGTAAAGTACATTGCGCTTCAAACATTTTTTGTTTATGCACTGTTTCTACTATGTATTATATCTCAATGTAACCCAATGAATTTTATTATATGTAAACAATTATTTTACATCGTGAATAAACAAAACAAACAAACAAACAAACATCAAAGTTGAAAATATGCATCTAGATTCACTATTCACGGATACTCATGATACTCTGATAATAATGAGGGCAAATTGGGATTTATCCACATTAACAAAAGAGTGTTTAGAAAATAATGTGTTTAAAACTGGGTGAAAATAGACAACAAAATTCTCTAAAAATTAAAATAATTTTACAAACTCCTCTCCACACACTTGTAGTCACCTTGTTTTCTCTTGTATATGGTTGAAAACATGTTAAGGACCTAGCATGAATGATTGCTTGGTGTCTAATGTAGGCTTACTAACGGTACAAAAAGAACCACTCAATTTACTTAATACATTTCCACCTTCATGGATGAGACCTATTTGATTTGACTCATTGCTGTTTAGTGTATTGCACACCACCCATGTGAATCATTTGCATATAAAATCATTGTTATAAACATGTAACATATATTAAGCAGTGGGGGGGGGGGGTAATCAATGCGATCCCTTTCCTCATATTTGTCAATGTATAGGACTATATACGGATATTCAGCTTTAGCTTTTATCAGAACATATAAACGTAAGGTATAATACAAAATATACAAACAATAATAACTTCATGTATACATAATACATATTATAACGAAACTTAATATTTCAATAACATATTATTCGAAATTTAAAGTATTATCCGAACTATCTGTGAACAAATTGCAGGAGATCGCAATCATAAGTGATGCTTGACTATAGGATATATATATATATATATATATATATATATATAATAGTTTTTTTAAGACATGCTATAAAAGAATAGAGAGATGAACAATGCCTTATTAAGTTGGTAAGGATATGAAATGATTGTGACAATATGATTTATTTTTGATAAAGTTTATCTTTTCAGAACTTTATTGAAGGATCTGAAAAGGCTAAAAACTGATATATATACTATATATATTTATATATAGAAATATGAATACATATTATATATGTATTGTATATATATATATATACGACTAAGATACCTCAAAGGTATACCAACACTTGTAGTGCATGCAAGACAGCTGTGGATTCCGCGCATAGAACCCAGACCCTTGAGAGAAAACTTTCCCGTCTAGACAGGATGAGTTCAAAATGGCGTTTCCAGGAAGAAAGCGATCATTGTAAAAATCCGCCTTAAAACATATCTGCACTAGTTTGACCAGGAGGGATTAGACCTCCCTGCATGGTCACTGAAAGGTGGTTATCTCATCAAATCAGCTCTCAATTAACATAAGAAAAAGGGGACCATGGAGGACTAATGGTCACCGATAAGGCATTGTTTGTTAAATAGAGGGCGCAAGTAGCTAAAAGTTGTGCAGTGTAGCTTTTGTGTAGTGTCAGGGCACAGGAAAAAATGATATGTAGATCATTATTTATAAAATACATTTGTAAAAACTTTTTACAATCTTACATTTAAGGGAGCAAGGAAAAGAAAACAGTACGTATAGGCTATGCAAATCCATTGTGAGTGTCTTAAGCCGAGTTTCCATGTTATAGTCGCTTTCGAGAGCAAGAAGTAAAAATAACTCGCATGGTCGGAAGGGAACAATTTGGTTTTGTCAAGGATGCGGGCACAAGAAATGCAATATTTGTGGTTAGAAATATAACGGAGAGAGCAGTCGAAATGCAGAAGGATGTGTACATGTGAAACTGAAAGAACAGATTATTAAACAAGTCCTCTCATTTAACTACCTCGGCAGCATGATCACCGATGTCCGATGATGCCAGATGTGAGACAGAGATCAAGAGAAGGATAGCTCTCGCTAGATCAAGAGAAGGATAGCTCTCGCTATCTGCATTTTCAAAGTTAGGCAAATTTTTGACAAATCGCACAATGGGTATGAGGACCAGAATAAGAGTACTGAATTGTTACATCTAACCAGTACTTATGAAACTTTAGCCTCTGATACTAAAAAAGCGTTTGGAAAGTTGCGAAATGTGTTTTTTAAGAAAAATGATGAGAATTCCTTGGAATAACAAAGTTAGTAATGAGGAAGTTCTTAGAGAACAGGAGTGCAAAGGAAAATGATACGTGAGATGTTGATTAGGCAGTTGAAGTTTATGGGTCACATTGCACGTAAAGAAGGCCTATATAGAGAATCTTGCTTTGACATGGAAAATTGTGGGAAGGAGGAGTAGGGAAGAAAGAGGATACTTTGGATGGACAGTCTGCAGAAATTGTTAAAAGAGAGAGAGAGAGAGGAGTGAAAGAACTGGGAGTGGTGCTAATAGAGTAGGCTAGGAGCCGAGGAGTGTGGAACAAAATCAATCGATATGGCACCTAGAGAGAGAGAGAGAGAGAGAGAGTCGCTGATTCTAAGGAATATACCAATTCACCATTAACTTGCAGGTAATCATGGTCAGAGAGACAGCTCATGTGATCGTGGGAGCGGCGAGGGAGGGGACTCTCGTTTCTTTCTCAAGAGACAAAAATGCACTTTTAAATTGAATCATCCAGTTTTACAAATATCGATTTTGACGTCGTTAATGTTTAAAGAAAAACTTTGCCAGAGGAGGGGGGGGGGGGGGGGAGGTGTCAACGGGGGTCCGCTCGCTATTCATAAGGACCGCCCTTCATAGTTTGAGAAAAGGGTCATTATTCATAAGGGTCATTATTCGTAAGGACCGCTATTCATAATTGAAGAGGAGCGTCGCTATTCATAATATGAGGAGAGGGTGCCTATTCATGATTGAAGAAGAGGGTCGCTATTCATGACAGGAGAAGAGGGTCGCTATTCATGCTATCCGTACTATGAATTGCGACTCCGGTTTCGTATTATGAATAGCGGTCCTTAAGAGTAATGACCCTCAATGTGAATTATGAATAGCGACCCTCATCTCACATTATGAACAGTGGTCCTTATGAATAACGGCCCTTAAGCCTTTATGAAAAGTGATCCCCTTTCCGTTTATGAATAGCGGTCCTTATGACTAGCGAGGTTACCATCATCAAGGGCAGGAATCAAATTCGAATTAAGAGTTTAATGTTGTTTTTACTCTTGAACGAAATTTGATGGATATCAATATACTGCATACACGTACACTAGGAGTATTCGATAAGGGTACCGGAGAAAGTTTCTGGACAATCCACTGCATACACACCGGGATGAATAGGGGTACCTATGAAAGCTTGGGATTTGAGATCCTACAAGGTATATAATTTTCTCACTTTTAAAGTTGAATGGGTTTCCCCTCCCATCCCGGGAAATAAAATGAGATAGAATAAAACTGTTTCGAACTTGTCCACTTTCCAAGACACCGGTCGGTGATATAAACTTTATTTGATAAGTACACAATCATTATATTTCTTAGAAATGTATGGCATATTGCTAAGATTAAACACATATTTAATTGTTTGCTCTTCTCTCACTTGCAGTCGGATGGACACAGTTGTTACATCAACAATGCAGAGCAGAATAGTTCCATATAACGGAGACTGTTCATGGCTCCACCATAATGCAGGATGTGTAGTGTACAAGTAAGTATATTTGTTTGTAATTAATAAGGTCTCTACATAGTGAAATTTATAAATTATTCTTCGACCGGGCAGTTCTGCCTTTTTCCGTTTAAGTGAGCATGCATAGCTCCGGCAATTATTTCGCGGTAATTTCTTAACACGAACTTAATCCCAGTTATTTCTGTTTTGTATTGCCGTCTGGTGGATAAAGAATATTAGTTGTGTCCGTTACAAGCAACACAATCTATTACATTCGAACCTACCTAGCAATATTTTGTATTCCTTTTTTGCTTTAAATATGAGAACATGTTTTCTCTCAAAACGAACAGGTTTATTGGCATATCTTGAATTCTCTGTGGGGTGGGGGAAGGGATATTGGCTTGGGCCCCTTAGTCCGCCATTCTGGTTTGTGAAAATCTCAGCTTCACGATAGTTTTCCAATTACCAAAGGGAAAAGAGGAAATATGAGAAGAGAAAAGGAAGGGGTTCTCGCACTAAAGCGACGGAAAGGGGCGATTGATTACGCTGTCTTCTAACAATTAGCTGCTATAATGATAATGATAATAGTAAGGTACCTTTATAGCGCACTCGCTGACAATATAAGTTACTCTAGGCGCTATAATAATTATCTGTAGATATCAATCACTTATAAATAAATGTATCAGAAGTGGAAAGGGTGCTTATGGGGGTTTACATATTATCTTCCAAGGTATGAGGTTATCAGATTGCGTATATATGGATATTTTCTGTTCGAACAACCTGACGATTGGAGTAGATACATGTATCTAAGGTTTACCAAATGTGATCTTCCCACGACTGGAGTATACAAACAGCAAATGACGATTACAAGCACATTTAATATTGAGTCAAATCAATATCAAGAACGCATTTCATTTGAAAAACTGAAGTTATTTTGAATGTAGATTAATTCTTACATATTATTTGCAGAGTAACATTTCAACCAGTATACAGGAGAACTACGAAGTTGATTTACGATACGGAATTTACATGCTGTCATGGCTGGACGAGAGTTGGTCAGAAGTGTGAAAGAGGTATGATCTTAGATCATTCACAAGTATTTCCTCGTTTCATTAATATTAACCTTTCATTATACATGCAATTAAGTCTTTCCTAATATAATTATTTTCGTTTTATGCGTAACTTTGATGAATATTACATTCACAGGTACTCTCACCCATAATAATCTAAATAATTCAATGGTCATCGGGTAAGTCTTCATAGATTTTTGAAGAACATTTCCAATAAAAATTTTAAGTTATTACCTGATTTGATAACATATGAGAGACGTTATGACTGGCACAATTATCCATAAAGTTTGAAATATCACTAACTGAAAAGCAAAATCTTGTCTCAGAAGTTCAACGAATAATGCTTCTATTTTTCTATGCGGATGTTTCTCAAAGTGGAAACACAATCCCCGGACACAATCCTACTTTAGAAGTGCTTTTACGAGGTTGATCTTACTTGTATTTGTATTTTTCAAACTCCTATACGCTGGTAGTGCTCCTTTTGATTTTGAGAAACCTGCGCATGACGTGATTACATGAAATCAAATTGAATTATATCAAATCAAATAGGAAATGAGGGACTTCTGTTGGAATTAGACCAACAGGAGATCGTAAATAGTACCTTGTGGATGTATGCCTGTCACAAACATCATCGAATCATCTTTCAATGCAGAAGGCCTAGGGAGGAAAGGACAAGATCTCTTTTGTTTCACAATCACAATAATGTCTATTCATTTATTTGGACCTATGATGTCATGAATGTCCGAACACTCATGTTCAACAAATTGTTATGTCACGATTAAGTCTACCCTTTGTATCCATTTATTACTAATCAAATGTTTCATATTGATGGAATTAGAATTACTTTTGAATGTTTTTTTAAAATAAAAGAACAAACAAAAAGTGTTACTCATTTATTGCCTTCCCCGTAGTTCACATAAGCGTGTCAGACCCTCCGCAAGGCCCGCTCGGACCCGAAGTGCCCAGATATCCATTCCAGCCTGGCCTAGGTGGAAGAGGACAAAGGAAAACTCCTGGAATAGGCCAGAGAGGATTTGGACCTGGTGCATTCAAACCAAGGCCCGGATTTGGTCCACCAAAGGCAACCCCATCGGAAAGCCCAGGAAACGGGCGTGGACCAGGCGGGGGACCACAATTCAATCCAAGGCCTGGATTTAGACCAGGAACTGATGGAGGGTTTGGGCCAAGAACAGAAACAGGAGTTGGCGGTGGTGGACCTAGTGTTGGAACAGATCCTGGGTATGGATTTCGTGTTACGCAGATTCCTGAATATCCTGGTGGACCACATTATCCTCAAGGCCCTCAAGGCCCTCAGTATGGAGGGCCACCATTGACACCAAATCCTCCTGGATCTCGCGGTCATAATGGGGTTAATGCTGGCAGGGGGCAACCTAATAATGCAGGTCCAGGAAATGGCGTTAAACCAGGTGTAAATCCGGGTAGATTCCCAGATCGAGCAAAAGGGCAAGGACCTGCAGAAGAAGATAAAAATGGAAGTGGACATTTGAACACGAAGACATCAGGTGGAAGTACTAGCGTTGTAACCATTATGGGTGCTCTACTTGGTGTCTTTGGAATATTTGGAGCCGGTGCTATATTAATGATGTACCTTAGTAGGAGACGAGATTCATCAGGACGAGGGAGTGTTCGACTCAGAAGGTCCTCATTGAGGTGAGTAGGAGACAGAGGGAGATTCATAATAACTAAACTATTTGGATAGCCCCTATCGGAATGATGATTACTACTTCTATACTAATGATTATAATACTAGCAATAGTATTAATAATATTGATGGTAATAACAATAATAGTATTAATAATATTGATGGTAATAACAATAATGATGATAGTGAGAAAAGTAATGATCATTAGCTTTGAAGGCCTTGTGATCCATTCCAATAGAAATTGACGAAATGCTGCATCGGCGCACGAAACGTCGTGATCTTTTTTGCTAAACAAACGAATATCACTAGCGATATTATTTTTGATACTACATCCGCAATGAGTAATATATTTAGCAAAGAGAGTTTATTTAACATCGTATGAATTGTCGTTAAAGATAAACAGCTTTTAAGAGCAATTAAAATAGGGTTAAATAATTGACATCGAAGTTACAGGAGATTTAAGGACAGGTCATTGACCTTTGACCTGTACATATAGATGCAAGTTTAAATCAAACTTTGCATGCCTCTGTTTCTTTTTATTTCTTTCAGAGACGCGGCAGGACGTGATTCAGCCGAGGCGCACAAATCATGGAAATTCTCGATTTATCAGTTCCGTCTGCAATGATGTATATTCAGTCGGTTGGATTTGGTGGAGTCAATAAAGTGCTAATATTTCCCTTCATAGTAGTTCATAATATATTGTAGAAATGTATTCTTTTCAAATAGAATTATACCGCAGGGACGGATGTGTAGAGATGTAGTCCCTTCACAAAAGTATTTTCTACGGGGTGTCTCTAAGAAATGAAACAAGATTGTGCGTGACAACATTTAAAATAGTAATTAGCTACCCTCAATGAAATTTCGCAGGTTATTCATTTATAATGCTGAAATAGCATCTCTTAAACTATGTGTGAATTCTGACACAAGGATCTAACTCAAATTACAAAGATTTTAATGTTTTTGTTACACGTGCCATTTTTCAAATCTATTCTCAGAGGATTTATGAACATTGCTTAACATGTCCTTTATCTCTTTATACATAATTCAATTTGATTTTAATTGACCGTTATATCTCTTAAAACAGACACTAAAGACATTAATTTCATCGTAATTTTTGTTTTAAAATAGTTATATTGACATTCATCTTGATTGTAAATACCCCTCAGGTAATAAGAATTGTAGTAAAATTTGAGGTAATAACTTTGTTGTTTTAGTGTAGATCCTTGTGAAATTCAATGAAATATTAGAACATACTAAAATATTTCCTACGAAATTTCATTGAAAAAGTTCAATCAGTTTTTAAGATGCTAATCAAACTCTCTCTCCATTTCATGGGACATGTATCCCGTAAAGAAATCTGAAAGTCGCGAGCCAAACGATATTTTTGACACCTTTTTAGTACTGTGAAATTAGAAAGATTACATAACCTGGCACCCCGCTGCCCGAATATGAGGATACTCAGGATATTCTCGCTCTCAAATAATAAAATAAACAACAAAAACAAAAACAAAAGTAGTCTTGTGTAATTGCTTAATAAATGGTCATACCATTATCATCTGTTCCTTTCCGTCTCCTTTATTCTAATATCCATATGCAGGTTCTTTAGATGAAATAATGTATCAACGTCCTTTTCAGGAAAGCTACGAAGAATTAATTTGTAAATCACTTAAATGTTTGTCTAATTTTACAGATTAAAATCGGATATTTCCGCTGAAAAGTAGTCGATGACAACTGTTGTAGCTAAAGGGGCACATGCTCCCATCAAATTTCGGGGAAAAATCAGAAGAGAAGAGAGACGGATAGAGAGAGAAGGAATCAAGAGGAAGGGAGAAGGAGAGTGATATTCATATATGTTTATTTTTAGAAAATGTATTAGGTTAGGCCTATTATTCCCTCTATCACTAGTGTATACTAATACATAATTCATGAACATGATGAATAAAAGAAATACTCCGTCTCTCCAGATTTTTGTCCCCACTATATTAGATTCGTTAATTAAGCGTTATCTTTGACAATGGCTGCATTTAAAACATGAACGTAATACGTATATCCTTTACTCATACCGCCCCCCCCCCCAAAAAAAAAAAAAAAAAATGAAAACCCAAATGAAAATCAACATTTTATATAAAAGAAGTTTCCACTTTAATAGTCACCATGTACATAGCCTCATGATCATACATGGCATGTAAAATCGCACTAAGAGAAAAGAATTATCAAACGTATGGAAAAAGGAAAGATATAAAAGCAGCCCCCAACACTTATTTCAATGTTTGCCATAAATATACCGTATACATTATAATACTATTTACTTCCTCGCATCGTCGCCTGTTTGTTTACGGTTTTGTCCAATATTGCACTTTGATTGCATAAATGAAAAAAGTGTAATATTTTAATGAATAGTGTTTTTTAAAGGTCTTTTTCCAAATCCAAAAAATGAGTGCGTAAATCAATATTCATCAAATGTGCTGATTTTTCTTGTGCTCGGTGGCGCTGGGCCACGCTGTTGCATCGTAGTTTTTTAAAAGAGTCTTGTGAGCCTATGGTATCTCGAACCCTCCTATATAACTTGATCGAGAATGGGTTTTGGAATTTTTCGTTACTGGCAGTCCTCTTTAAAGCAAACGAGCCCTACTAAATAGATGCAGGGAATAGGAATGATACTCTTGACAATATTATTATCTAAATTTAGAAATCTACTCATTTTAATGCACGTATATTTAGTGTGATGGTAAGAGGTTATCATAATCTTGCAGTGTGGTTAGAGTTTAAACAAATCAAATGAAGAAAATAATTTGTTTTCCCCTAGGCCTGCATGACTAGCATCGCCATGCGTATGGGATGTGTAGTACCTCAGAAAGAAGGAACTAATTTGAATTTATTGCGTGATAATAAAATCCTATATTTGTCATAAATGCTTCAGATTTTTATAATAATCGAATTGTGTATGTCATTTCATTTACTCTAAGGACATGGGAAGGATTCTATGTGTAGAATAACAGCCTATTTATGCATTTCCACTGTTTGAAAGATCTACCATTGATTTGCCTAATATGAGAATAAGGTGTCATAAGAGAGATAGGGAGAGAGAGAGAGAGAGAGAGAGGGGGGGGGGTGGGGTCGAGAAAGAGAGGAGACAGAGAGAGAAAGAGAAAGAAAGAGAGAGAGAGAGACAGACAGAAAGGGAAAGGGGGAGGGAGGAACGTGATCTAATTGTATATGTCATTTAATTTACTCTAAAGCCCCTTACACCGGATCTGCGTAGAGTTGCGTAGTGTTTGCGTACCGACTACGCCGAAGTTAAGCTGCGTACTCATGAATAAATTGATGCTTCGGCGTAGTCCCTGCGTAGGTTTTGCGTAGGCTTGCGTATAGTTACGTACCCTGTGCGTAGGCACCGGGTACCTACGGCGTAGGCAATTGGCGTAGGGTTACGTACGCTTGCGTAGGCCTGGCGTAGGTTGCGTAGGGCCTGGCGTAGGGTTGGGTAGGCCTGGCGTAGGGGTTGCCAAAAGTGGCATTTGGTACACGGTTTTGACCGTTATATTTTCAATTTTTTAGTAGGTATTAACAACTGCTGAGGCTAATTTGCAGTAATGTTAATTTGTTCAAGATATTATTTTCCAAAAAATGCAGACATTTTTGTGGATGTACTACATTATTATACTCATTCACAAGGGTAATAAATGAACTTTCTGTTGATGTACATTGCAAGGTCACGTGATGTGATTCGATACCTCAAAACGCCAACAAAAGAGCGCTTATTTTGATTTGTGAATAAATGTGGACAGAAGTCTGATATTTGTTGACCATATCCCTTTTTTTTCACTCATTTGTAAATATCATTCCATAACAGTTTCCTGAAAGTTTGAAGACGATAGCGGTTGTCCTTTGTCCGTAGCGTATATGTATGTGACAATGTAATGATATAAATGTTAGTCATTTATTACTTCTGACATACACACTCACTCAGTCTCACTAACAGAGTGAGACAAAATTATTTCTTTGCTCATTTCAATTAAACAAAATTAGTTTACAAACATACAAACAGGGCCATAAACGTACACACAAGCAAACAAACCGACACAAATACATACAGATTTCCAACAAAACATAATAACATTTCGCATGAGGCATCAGTTTGTGAGTCTTATCTCTGTTTATTATATCAACAGCCTGAGATGTCAACATCACAAATTGAATAAACCATAACAAGCAAAACATGTCAGACTGAAAATCCTTGTAGTAGTACAAACAGAATTACAAGCAAGAATACAACATAAAGTCAAAGAAACACTTTTTCTTCATGAACAGAATAAATGTGAGAACGCACACATTTAAACAAAAATAGCATTTCCCTTCAAAATAATGATCAATACCTGCCAAGTTTACATCCAGGTATATACAACAAAAAATCTTTATACGTTTTTAATGCTTCGTCGGACTGACGTAGGGTAGCGTATTGTTGCGTAGGCTTGGCGTACAGTTGCGTAGGCTTGGCGTACAGTTGCGTAGGCTTGGCGTACAGTTGCGTAGGCTTGGCTTACAGTTGCGTAGGCTTGGCGTACAGTTGCGTAGTTTCTGCGTAAAAAGTCTACGCCGAAGGTACGCGAAAAAATATAAACATGTTTAATTTTTTGCGTTCATCTCGCGTACCCATTTTCGTCCCTCCCGCGTACAGTTGCGTAGGGTTGCGTACGATCGGCGTAGTCGCTACGCAACTCTACGCAACTCTACGCAACTCTACGCAAGGCCCGGTGTGAAAGCCCCTTTAGGCGTATCCAGACACCTACTCTCTGGACATCCACCCCCCGGATAACCACCCCAGTAAACTACCCCCTATGACAACTACCCCTAGGGCACACACCCTGTAGGACGACTACCCCCGGGACAACTACCCCCCAGACAACTACCCCCTAGGACAACTACCCCTAGGACAACTTCCCCGGACAACTACTCCCCGGACAATTCCCCCCTAGGATTGTTGTCCAGGGAGTAGTTGTCCTAGAGGATGGTGGTCGTAGGGGGGTAGTTGTCTGGGGGTAGTCTGTTGTTCGGGTGGTAGTTGTCCGGGGGTAGTTTTCTTCTGCATTCATGTAAACATACAGTTTTTCGATAACAATAATAATATAAAGTACAATAAGTATTTTCTGACAATGAATCATAAATAAGCAAATACATATCTACATAAATTGTTATTTTCAAAAGCGAAATGATAAACTGTCATGAATAATAAATTTAAACAAACATTATAAAACATTATAACATTATTTGCGGAAGAAGGACTGTCAATGTAAGCAGATTGCTCGATAATACGACAGCCCCAGACAAAACTCATGAAATATATTAACACATTTATTAAGCAGAAACGGATAGGTAATTGAAAATACAAATTTCGATGATGGTGATGCAGATGAGGATGATGATGGTGATGATGATGATGATGATGATGATAATAATGATGATGACGATGACGATGGTGATAATGATTCGAATGAATAAAAGAAGAGAGAGCGAGAAGGGGGGGAGGGGGAGGGGAGGGAGATCATGATCGAATTTTATGTGTCATTGCATTTACTCTAAGGATATGAGAAGGATTGTACACGTAGATGACAGCCTTCTTTTCACTTTGCCTAATTCGAGAATAAGGTGTCGATAAAGAGAGAAAGAGAGAGAGAGAGAGAAAAGGGGGATTGTGATCATTGATAGAATGCAGGGGTGGCGGGGCGGCTTCCAAAGTGTCGGGGGGGGGGCCACCAACAAAAAAGGTACTTTCTGGAAAAAAAGGGCACTTGGAAAGGGTAATCTCAAAGCGTAAATGTACAATATTTTGGACATTGGTATATACCCCTACATTGTGATTATATTATCAGGGATGATTCCAGTATTTTGTTGTCAGGCGCGTACGCAGGGGGGGTGTTTGGGGGGTTAAACCCCCCCCTTTGGTATTTTTATGTGTATAAACCCCCCCTAAAAAACCCTAAAACCCCCCCCTTTGGGATTTTTTTTTTTTTTTTTTTTTTTTAATTATTATTTAAAAAAAAAAAAAAAAAAAAAAAAAAAATTCCCATGGATGACCTAAACAAGGGACCTCACCCCCCCCCCCAACGGAGCAACATGTCAAATTTTCAAATTTCGAGACAAAAAAAAAAAAAAAAGTGTCCTCTTACCCCCCCCGCTTATTCAGCGGTCGGCTGAGTCGTTGCGATTTTTTTGGGACCAAAAAAAAAAAAAAAAAAAGTGTCCTCTTACCCCCCCCCCCCCCCCCCCCCCCCGCTTATTCAGCGGCTGGCTGAGTCGTTGCGAAATTTTCGGCCCGATTTATAAATGTTAAAACCCCCCCCTTGAAAAAATCCTGCGTACGCGCCTGTTTGTTGTTATTCTTTATACACCATACAAGATACTGCTTAAGCACCATACTTGTCAGAAAAGTCATTTGCGAGCAAGCGTAGCGAGCGATGAAAAAACAGCTGCGTGAGGCTGCAGTACGAAAAAATACCTCTTATAGAGGGAAAACCCCAATACTGAGCACATTCTCATAAGGCCTAAAATAAAAAATTATTGTATTGCCCTTTAGGGCCGATATTTTTCAGTTTTGATTTTTTTTCCCGCCCTCTTTTGGCTGATATTTCTCAGTTTTTAAGGTTTCTTATTACAATGGGCAGAGAGTTCCAGATGTCGGGGCCGGTTATTACATACTACGCGGTCACATCGGCGTGTCTTGTTTTCACACTGGCAATATTTTGCTTAACCCCGTACTATAGGTGGGATTAAGGGGGTCTTAGCCCCACCTATATTACGGGGTTAAGCCTATTCCACTTTCAGAAACGAAAAATAGTCCGGTAGCCTACTACGCAATGGAGCGTATCGCAGCTGGCCAGATGCGAAGTATGTCCAATCATAACATTCACGATATCCGGGGTTAACGAAATGCAGTGAGAACAGCGGGAATTTTCTTATTCCGGAATAGGCGCTAGTACGGGACTAACAACATCGTGTGTGAAAAGCCAAAACAAATAGTACGAGGTTAAGGATAGTACGGGGCTAAGCAAAGTACGGGATTAAGCAAAACCAGTGTGAAAAGAGTATAATGGACTTGAGAGCGAATGCGAATGGGTGTCGATCCCGGGGGGGGGGGGATGGGGGGTATATATCCCCCAATATTTCAGGTGGGGGGGGGGGGGGGGAGGTGGCCTGTACAATCATCCCCCCAATAATTCACCATTAAAACAGCAAAAATGGAGAGAAAAATTAATGATGAGAGCCCGATAAGAGTAGTTAATGGTTATTACTCGCAAGATGACCATCGATATACACATTTTGCTATCTCATTTTCATAATATACATACATAATATACGAAGTAAATGAGACAAGTGTAAATGAGACAAGAATAAATTGAATTCTCGCTCATACGGCTCTATCAGGAATTGATGAATTTATTCAATTTGTTCAATCAACAGCATCATAGAAATGCAGTGCGCAAAATGCAAAGACGCAGCGTTAAAAAGCAACGTGCTAAATGTTAAGCGCGAAGCGCAAAAGTAGCAATCTGCAATGCACATCAGACAATCCTGGACAGTGTAAACATAGATGAACTCTGTGATGAATTCGTAATGAGATCGGAGACAAGGAGTTCGCGCGGAAGCGGGGAAACTGAATTCATACAAGGATTTAGAGAACGGTACAACGAATCGTCTTCTTTCTCTAATAATTTAATGCAACGTCAAAGCTTACCGCCCAGATAGCAAAGTATCTGGGGCCCATATGGGAATCATGTGGGCCTACTGGGGCCCATATGTACCATGTAAAACCCATAGGTGGCCCATATGGTTTGTCCCACCTAGAACCCAGATAATAAAAACCATATGGGCCCCATGTGGTATCTATATGGGCGAAGTGGCATAATTATGGATCGACTGAGCCCAGATAGAAACATATAAAACCCATATGGGGCCCATATGGGTTTTCCCACCTAGAACCCACATAATAAAACCATATGGGCCCCATGTGGTATCTATATGGGCGAAGTGGCATAATTATGGATCGACTGAGCCCAGATAGAAACATATAAAACCCATATGGGGCCCATATGGGTTTTCCCACCCAGAACCCACGCATATGGGCCCCATGTCGGCCCCATGTGGGTTTTTGGTGGTGAAAATCGCACGTCGAGCATTTGCTGGGCCCAGCTAAAAACCAGGTGTATACCAGATGGGCCTTCCCACCCAGAACCCACAACTACCGACACATATGGGCCCCATATGGGCCCAATGTGGGGTTTTGGTGGTAAAAATCGCACGTCGAACATTGTCTTCACCCAGCTGAAAACCAGATGTATACCAGATGGGCCTTCCCACAAAGAACCCACAGGTATACGGATCCCACGTGGCCCATATAAAAACCAGATGTATACCAGATGGGCCTTCCCACCCAGAACCCACAACTACCGACACATATGGGCCCCATATGGCCCCATGTGGGTTTTTGGTGGTGAAAATCGCACGTTGAACATTGTCTTCGCCCAGCTGAAAACCAGATGTATACCAGATGGGCCTTCCCACAAAGAACCCACAGGTATACGGATCCCACGTGGCCCATATAAAAACCAGATGTATACCAGATGGGCCTTCCCATCCAGAACCCACAAGTACCAACACATATGGGCCCCATGTGGGCCCCATGTGGGTTTTTTGGTGGTGAAAGTTGCACATCGAGCATCGGCCGGGCCCAGCTAAAAACCAGATGTATACCAGATGGGCCTTCCCACCCAAAACCCACAAATAACCCCCTAATTTGCATAATGAATATGGGGTGCGTGTACATCTATGTTTTTTTACAATTTATCTGAATTTACAGGATATTTCCTAATTACTGATGATTTAGTTATATGCAATTCATTTCGAAAATACTACAAAATGTAAATTGCTAATTATTAGGACATTTCACTACTTTGTATAAATTACATTTAATTAAACAGAATTAAGAAAAACACTAACTGTGAACTAAAACAGATTCAATAAAATACAAGTATATGGAAATGTCTCATCTCAACAAATTAACCAAGTCTTCTTAATACCAATGCCTTTACATTGGAAATTTTAGACGATGTGTTGTTGCCATTGGCAAAATTAATTAGTACAAGTGTTACATAACGTACTAATTATATCTGCTAATTGGGGCTTTCAACTGTTTGAAAGTTGTGCCAAATGGTACGACTGGTCCAGTTAAACCCAACTGGTAACCCTGGAAATTAAAATGGGATAAATTAATTCAACTGGGTAAAAATAGAACCCATTTAAACAATATGAAGCCCATTTAGAACTACATTGGCCCATATGGGACCATATCAAACCCACTTGGCCCATATGGATCCCATATAAAAACCCGCTTATAGCCCAAATGGGCCTGCCCATATTTACCCCACGCGAAACCCTGGCCCATATGGGCCCCAGACGGGGTGTACGGTGCAAAAAGCACATGGGTCCCAGATGGGCCAAGTGGGGCCATACATAGCCCACATGGGCAACCCATGTGGGGCCAATATGGGAGCAATGTGGGCCTGCCCATATTTACCCCACGTGTAACCCTGGCCCAAATGGGCCCCAGACGGGGTGTACGGTGCAAAAAACACAAGGGGCCCAGATGGGTCCATATGGGCCCATACATAGCCCACATGGGCAACCCATATGGGGCCCACATTTTAGCCCAGATAAGCCCACAAGTAACCCATATGGGCCCCAGATACTTTGCTATCTGGGCGCCCTTCACGCGGTAGGGGGGGGACTGAATTTAGACAAGGATTAAGAGTCGAGAATGGTACAACGAATCGTTTACTTTCTCTAATAATTTAATGCAACGTCAAAGCTTCCGCGCTTCGCGCGGGAGCGGGGAAACTGTATCCATACAAGGATTTAGAGTCGAGAATGATATATCGAATCGTCTTATTTCTTTTATAATCCAATGAAACGTCAGAGCTTCCGCGCTACGCGCGGTGGAAGGGAAACTTTATTTAAATAAAGGATTAAGAGTCGAGAATGGTACATCTAATCGTCTTCTTTCTTTAATAATCTAATGAAGCGTCAGAGCTTCCGCGCTACGCGCGAAGGAAGGGGAATTACTTGATTAAAATAAAGATTAAGAGTCAACAATGGTCCAACGAACCGTCTTCTTTCTCTAATATAGTGCGGAAGGGGGGGGGGGGGACTAAATTCAGACAAGGATTTCTTTATTCATATTATGGGCAAGAGTATCTAGTTTCTTCTCGCTTAAAGAGACATTGGTGTCGTCTGCAAAAATAATGGTCATCGGAGGGAAGGATATATGTCGCGATACCAACAACAAACGGGAGCAAAGCTGCCAAGAAGCTGATCACCTGTCGCGAAGACCTCTGGGCTCTGTGATTTCTAATTCAGCATGCATGCTGTAAGTACTGTTGTGAAGAAATTATACCGTATGGAACACTGTGCACGGAAAGAAACAAATAATTGTGTCAAGTTGTGAAATTTTTAAAAACTTTTAGAAAATTCCAGATGGGTCAATTTTTGGATCCTGATATTTTTTATACATCTCTTGTATTTTTTTTTTTTTTTTTTTTCATAAGTTGTGTTCGTACTTGTACTTGTCATTATGTCATCTCAACTACCTATTTCTAATTTTGATTTGAAAGATTTACTAGAATCATGCAATGATAGTGCCATTGATAACTTCGGCACAGACCTAATGAACAATATAATAGACAAAGAAACAGAGTTTTACTTACCTGATCAACTTAATAACGAAATTTTGTTATTGGATGAACAATACATATCCTTAATGCATATTAATTGCCGCAGTCTCAACAAAAACTTTGATACTATGTCTGAGTTTCTAGATTTGCTAAAGTGTAAAGTTGATTTTATTCTGCTCAGCGAAACGTGGCTTTCGAAAGGTCCAGATTGTCTATTGTCACTTGCTGGCTACGAATATTATGGAAAAGGGCGACCATCCCGTGGAGGAGGTGTTGGAATGTTTGCTAAAACTTCATTTCATATTAAGGAAAGAACTGATCTGTCTGTATTTAATGAAAATATTGAATCTTACTTCATTGAGGTAGCTCACAGTAATAGTAAAAACTTGATAATTGCAGTAATTGATAGACCTCCTTCTCAGAGCTGTGTTGACTTTATAACAGATCTTAACAATATTCTAGAGAAAGTTGGTCGCGAAAATAAAACATGCTACTTTTTAGGCGATTTCAATCTAAACTTACTGGATGTACACTCTGACCAACATGTCAACTTTTTTTTGGAAATGGTTTTTTTTCTCACTCTTATGCCCCTCTCATAACAAAGGCAACAAGAATAGTTCAGTCAAGTTCAACTCTTATTGACAATATTTTTGTCAATGACACAAGTCTAGTGTCAAAAAGCGGTATTTTACTGGCAGACATTTCAGACCACCTTTCAATTTTTGTTTTCAATCGGTCAAAACGTAGTGACTGGCTTAAGCCCGATCAATGTAATAAAACTTATACAAGAGACATGTCTCGCTCAAACTTTGAAAAATTTAGGGTTGCCCTAACTGAACATTCTTGGGAAATTGTGATGCATGAAGAGTCATGTGACAGAGCTTATGAAGTATTTCTCAGTGAATTTAATATCATACAGAATTCTTGTTTTCCTTTGAAAGAAAAGCGTTGCCGAAAAAGGGAATCTAAACCATGGATTACAATAGCAATATTGAAATCATGTAAGAAAAAGATAGAGCTATACAAAAAGTATTTGAATAACCCTTCTGCATACAGGAAAAGAGTATACCGACAGTATCGAAATACTTTAACTTCAATTATTAGAAGGTCAAAAGAATCTTACTATGCAAAGCAGTTTGAAGAAAGTAATTGCAGTAAACGAACCTGGAATATTATTAACAATATGCTGAATAGGGGAATCAAAAGAAAGAACCAAGACTGTTTTCGTGATGAAAATAATAAGAAACTTACAGATCCTGTTGATATTGCAAACAAATTCAATGAATATTACATAGGCATTGGGACAATGTTCACAGATACAAGTAATATTGACATGCTGAAGTGTAGATCTTATATGAATGGTCAATATCAACAATCAATGTTTCTGAAACCAATAGAAGGTCATGAAATTATAGATATAGTGAAGGCATTGAAAATAGGTAAAAGTCCTGGTCATGATAATATAACTGTTTCTGTCATTAAAGAATCAATCTATTTCATTCTTGCTCCACTGGTACATATTTTTAACCTTTCCCTCTCCACTGGTAAATTCCCTCACAGTATGAAGCTGGCGAGGGTGACTCCGATCTATAAGAAAGGCTCCCTCGAGCAGTTTTGTAATTATAGACCGGTGTCACTCTTGCCCGTTTTCTCCAAAAATCTTGGAAAAATTATTTTACTCTCGATTATTGTCTTACATTGAGAAACGAGGGATTTTGTCGAATTTAAATATGGCTTCAGATCTGGTCATTCAACTATATTGGCCTTGACATATTTTTTGGACCAAATACTTACTTCCCTTGATGATAGCAAACATTCACTCGGTTTGTCATTGGATATCTCAAAAGCTTTTGATTCCATTAATCATCAAGCCTTATTATCCAAATTGGAGTACTATGGTGCAGGGAGGTGAAAGAAAGGAGTCGAAACTCTTGTAATTTATTCAAACGCATTCGTGAGTTCTAAAGCGTAACAATGGGATGTGTAACATTCCACTTGGCTTTGAAGTTCCCATGCTCCGAACCGCGCTTCCACTGCGGGGACTTTCGGAAGCCAGGCACCAGTTTTACATTTATTACAAAATATTAAATTACCGGCAAAATTGCAGTGTAAATCAAAACCTTTATATGGTGATTTTATTGAGAATAGTGCATCAAACAAATTTTCAAATTTAGAACTCCGTCCTTCCTATAATTTGTATGCCAGAGTTGGTAAAAGAAAAATTACATCCTGACAAAAACTCAATATTTTAGGATGATGCGCTAATTTGTGCATGCTTTAATGTCCCGTTATTTGATCCACGATTTACAATCTTCAACAACATTAAGTTCGCTAATGCGTGTTTTCGCGTGTTTTTTGTATTTTTCAAGTTAAAAAAGGATGAAATTACACAAGTTTGTGTTCGCTTGTTCTACTCTTTACACATTCAACAATGGATGAGAAATCATTGGAAGGGACAGCGAACAGTTGCTGTGATACCATTTTCTGATGTAGGAATGCTAAAACCTGAAATTACATGCGCTCTTTTATCTCACCACCTGGTCAACAGATGCAGGTTAGCGCATAACTTTTCGGCGGCTTGGAGCATGGGGTCAAAGGAGAGCGGCTTGATTCCAGTCCTTCTCTATCACGTCCCTGTATGGTGTGAGAGGTTTGCCATTACAGTGGATAAAGGATTATTTGAAGGAAAGAAAACAATATGTCGTTTATGATAATGCAACTTCATTTGAAAAGAAGTTATATGCGGAGTGCCCCAAGGGTCAATAATTGGGCCACTGTTGTTTATTCTATATATAAATGATTTGCCGAATGTTTCCTCAACTTTGTCATACATTATTTTTGCAGACGACACCAATGTCTCTTTAAGCGAGAAGAAACTAGATACTCTTGTCCATAATATGAATAAAGAAATACAAAAGGTTAATATTTGGTAAAAAGTGAATGGGTTAAGGATAAACATTGAGAAAACAAATTTTATGCATTTTGCACCATTGAATAAAAAATATGATAAGAACTTACTTACTCTTAAGATCTCGAGAATTACTGGAGTTATGTCAAAACTGAAATTTGTATTACCGTCAAAGTACTGCTTTTGCTATACAATTCATTAATTCTTCCTCATTTACAATATGGTAATATGCTGCACTATGTCCTTTGGCAAGACATTGATCTACATTTGCCACACTCCACCCAGGTGAAGTAAATGGGTACCTGGTAGGAATTTATTCCTTGAAACGCAGCGCGCGTAACAGCTGCACTGCTAAAGCCAGGGTAATTATGCTGCATTATTGTAGAGCGCTTAGAGACTTCTGACAAAGTAAGTGTTAGGCGCTATATAAGCACTGTAATTATTATTATTATTATGCTATGGATAAATGCATCAAATACATTGTTAAATCGTTTACATTTGTTGCAAAAACGTGTAATACGCATAGTTGCCAAGTCTCATTATTTGGCCCATACCAACAATATCTTTAAACAATTAAGGGTTTTGACTGTATATGAATTAGGTAGGTTACAACTGGGAGAATTTATGTACAGGTCTGAAAAGGGACTATTACCAAACTCACTTCAAAACTGGTTTAGATGCAACAGTGATGTACATTGTTATAACACTCGAAACTCCAAGAATTTGCATAGCATTTATTACAGAACTGCTACTGCCAAAGAAGTGTTAAGTATCAGGGTAACCTTACATGGTCTACTTTAGATAACAGTCTCAAACAATCTGCATCATTACGACAATTTAAGTATAAATATAAACAATATCTCTGCAATTCTAAATAGTCATATCAATTTAAAAACAATTATTATTATGTTTCAAATCGCAATTATGTTATCATCGGGTCAATTTAATCTAATTATAAAACCAGACATTTGAAGGGAGAGTCCACCCTGAGGATGGGTTTACTACGCCTTTACTTGGCCACACACATTCTCAGGGTGGACTTCCCCTTCATTGCTACCGGGGCTTAGACTCGATAAGCTTCGCTTTTTCTAGCCCCATCTACATTACTTACGTTTTTATGTTTTAATGTTGATGTTTTGTTAACTGATGTAGATTTTCAATGTTCTTTTATGCTTATGTATCTGTTTTCATTTGTTCTATGTGTAAAATGTGTACAATGTAATCTGTTACCTTGTATATTTTTCTGGTTTTTAATGTGGAAAATAAATGAAATGAAATGAAGAAAAAAAAAAAAAAAATTAAGAGTCGATAATGGTGCATCGAATCGTCCTCTTTCTTTAATAATCTAAGGAAACGTCAGAGCTTCCGCGCTTCGCTCGAGAGGGGGGGGGGGGGTGGGAAACTGAATTCAAACAGGGATTAAGAGAAGAGAATGGTACATCGAATAGTCTTCTTTCTTTAATAATCTAATGAAACGTCAGAGCTTCCGCGCTACGCATGGAAGAAGGGGAATTACTTGATTCAAACAAGGATTAAGAGTCAACAACGGTCCAACGGTCTTCTTTCTCTAATAATTTAATGAAACGTCAAAGCTTCCACGCTTCGCGCGGAAGGGGGGGGAAACTAAATTCAGACAAGGATTAAGAATCGATAATGGTGCATCGAATCGTCCTCTTTCTTTAATAATCTAAGGAAACGTCAGAGCTTCCGCGCTTCGCGCGAGAGGGGGGGGGGGGGAGGGGGAACTGAATTCAAACAAGGATTAAGAGTAGAGAATGGTCCAACGAATAGTCTTCTTTCTCTAATAATTTAATGAAACGTCAAAGCTTCCGCGCTTCGCGGGGGAGGGGAAAACTACCCCTCCCTGCACCCAACCCCCTAGGGAGCTTGCTTCGCGTGCTCACTAACGCCCCCCTAAAATGAAATCCTGGCTACGCGCTTAGGGAGGGGGTGCAACCTGCCACACGCTTCTACCTCTTGATTGCTTTGATCCATTGCCGAAAATATTTTGGCACCTATCATCCCCCAACCGTGGATACAAATCGACACCCTTGATCATCAGCTTTAGAGTTTTTAGTTTTAAAAACAAGGGATTGGTGTGGTCGCGATAGGAAGAATCAGTACATATACGCATGGCTTTCTTTTGTAACAGTAAAATGGCGTCAACGTTGCTTTTCGAATTTGCCCATATAATGTTACAATATGAAACATAAGGCAGTATTAATGAATTATATAACATAAACAATATATTTGAAGGGATATTAATATTTAAATTTGCAGAGAATACCAATATTACGTGAAATAGTATTAGAAATGTATTGCACATGATTATTCCATCTCAGATTTTCATTGATCAAAACACCAAGGAATTTTGTGCTATCCTTTTTTCCAATAATTCACCATCCATGTAGTTTAAATGTCATAAATTATTTTTTCTGTTCTGAAAGTATATATAGTTTGTTTTCTTTAAATTAAGAGACAGTTTATTACTTCTAAACCATTTGGATAATTTTGGTAATTCAGCGTTAATATTTCTTTAAAGGATCTGAAAATCTGAATTGGAACAAAATACATTGGTGTCATCATCAGCGAATAAAATTGGTTTAGTACACGAGGATCGAGCACGAATACCGACACAGCAATGATTATCTTTCCTGCTCTATCGACGTGATGACTCCACACAACAACCCCCTCTCTCTCTCTCTTTCTCTCTTACTCACATCCCTCCTCTCTCATGCTCTTACACCCTCTCCTCTCTTTCTCCCGCTCAATTTTGACAAATTAAGTCATTCAATTCTGGCGCGGATCCAGGATTTCTTAGGGGGGGGGGGCCCAAATTTGAAATTACGTAAGCCAAATATTAATACGTAATGGTGACCAGCATTGACGTAATGGGGGGGAGGGATGCAGGGAGGGGCGATTTCCCCCTTCCCTCTCCGCAAAGCGCCGAAGCTTTGACGTTTAATTAAATTATTAGAGAAAAAAGACGATTCGTTGTACCGTTCTCGAAAATAATCCTCGTCTAAATACAGCTTTTACATTTCATTAAATATTTAGAGAAAAAAAGACGATTTGTTGTACTGTTCTTGACTCTTAATCCTCGTCTGAATTCAGTCCCCCCCCCCCCTTCTGCGCGGGAGCGCGGAAGCTTTTAAGTTTCATTACATTCTTAGGGAAAGAAGATTCGTTGTACCGTTCTCGAAAATAATCCTCTTCTGAATTCAGATCCCCCTACCGCGTAAAGCGCGCAGGCGCGTAGCCAGGGGGGGGGGGGGGCGGTGGGGGCGGTCGCCCCCCAAAAAACGCCGGCCAAAAAAAAAAGAGAGAGAAAGAGAAGAAAAAAAAGTAAGAGGACGTAGGAAAGAAAAGGGAAAAGGAGTCGAGAATGGTACAACGAATCGTCTTCTTTCTCTAATAATTTAATGAAACGTGAAAGCTTCCGCGCTTCGCGCGGAAAGGGGGAAACTGAGTTCAAATTAAGGATTATAAGAGTCGGGAAAGGTACAACGAATCGTCTTCTTTGTCTAATACTACGTCAAAGCTTCCGCCGCTTCGCGTAGGAGGAGGGAGGCGGGGGGGGGGGGGGACTGAATTCAGACAAGGATGAGGGGTCGAGAAAAGTACAACGAATTGTCTTTTTTCTCTAATAATTTAATGAAACGTCAAAGCTTCGCGCGAGAGGGGGGGGGAGGGGAGGAAACTGAATTCAGATAAGGATTAAGAGTCGAGAACGGTACATCGAATCGTCTTCTTTCTCTAATAAATTAATGAAACGTCAAAGCTTTCGCGCTTCGCGCGGGAGGGGCACTGAATACAGATAAGGATTAAGAGTCGAGAAAGGTACAACGAATCATCTTTTTTGTCTAATAATACGTCAAAGCTTTCGCGCTATGCGCAGGAGGGGCGGACTGAATTCAGACAAGGATTGCGAGTCGAGAAAGGTACAACGAATCGTCTTCTTTCAAAGCTTCCTGCACCCACCCCCCTAGGGAGCGCGCTGCGCGCGCTCTTTAAGTGATTCGCACGCTTCGCGTGCTCACTACCGCCCCCCCCTAAAATAAAATCCTGGCTACGCGCTTGAAAGCGCGGAAGCTTTTACGTTTCATTAAATCATTAGAGAAAGAAGACGATTCGTATTAACATTCTCGACTCTAAATCCTTGTCTGAATTCAGTCCCCCCCACCCTCCTGCGCAAAGTTCGGAAGCTTTGACGTTTCATTAAATTTTTAGAGAAAGAAGACGATTTGTTGTACCATTCTCGACTCTTAATCCTCGTCTGAATTCAGTTCCCCCGGCCCCCTCCCGCGTGAAGCGCGGAAGCTTTGACGTTTCATTAACATTATTAAAGAAAGAAGACGATTCGCTGCACCGTTCTCGACTCTTACTCCTTGTCTCCATTCGGCCCCCCCCTCCTGCGCGAAGCGCGGAAGCTTTGACGTTTCATTAAGTTATTAGAGAAAACTATTAGTTGTACCGTTCTCGACTCTTAATCCTTTTTCCTCCTATGTCTTTTTCCTTTTCTCTCCTCTCTTTTTTTGGTCGGTGGTTGTTTTTTTTTGGGGGGGGGGCAGGCGCCCCCACCGCCCCCTGGCTACGAGGCTGCGGTCAGATGAACATATTTTGATACCTTGTCGGCCCCCGGAAACTCAGGGGTTTAAGGTTTACGGTCAGATAAGCATTCAGGGGCCCGCCTTAGGGCCCCTGGTGGGGTGGAGGGTGCGGAAACCCTGGAATCTCATGGGTTTTAGGCATTTGATTATGGTCAGATGAACATATTTTTATACCTTATTTGTGACACTGGCAGGACACTGATTGGCGTGAGGTCCAGCGGGCGGAGCCCCCAGAAGCTCAAGGGTTTTAGGCACTAAATTACGGTCAAATGAGTATCAAGGGCCCCGCCTTAGGGACCTTGGTTGGATCCAGGGGGCAGAGCCCCGGAAGCTCAAAGGTTTTAGGCGTTTAATTACGGTCAGATGAGCATTTCTTGATACCTTATTTTGTTGTGACACTGGCAATTAACTATTCTTTCTTTCTTGCTCTCTTTCTTTCAATTCTCTTTAATGTACTTTTTCAAAAAAAGTGTGGTGGGAGGGGGGGGGGGGGGGGGAGGAGGGGTGGAGGGAGCTGGAGGCTCCCGATCCCCGCTGTTTAGCGGGCCCTGACATGTAGGGATCTTAGGAAGCATATTTCTTGCCTGGCTGTAAATTCACGAATATATCATTTTACAACAAACTCATAAAAAAGTATAATTTACTAAAAAATGAGGACAAATCTCGGAAATTATGTCATTTCAGCATTATGTGTAAACCACCGATATGGGGAGGTGGGCACTTTTTTTTTGGCCCCAGAAATTGGAAGATTAGAAAAAGAGAAAAAATATCTTTCCCCTTTTATTTTCCCTTCTTTTTTTCCCTGGGGGGGGGGGGGGGGGGGGGGGGCCCTGGCCCTTCCCCCTGGATCCGCCACTGATACAAACAACATCAAGGACGAAGATCTGATCATTTTTTCGACAATCGTTTCATGCACCTCTTACATGTTATTCCTAAGTCCCGGCCCCATGTTACTGAATCTTTGAAGATAATTTTTGAGCAATAATCTTCTAATTGTTATCATTTCACGTTCTTGTTCCTTTTTCTTCATATCTACCCTCTCTCTCACCTCTTATCATTTATTTATTTCTTCATTTCTTCATTTATTTATTTCTTTATGTATTATCATGTAAATTTAAATCACTCATTTCTTATTAAGACATTTAAACGTATGCATTCCAAGGTTTCCTTTATAGGATGGATTAAAACTTTATACACAAATGCCCATGGTAGGGTGTCACAGCATTGGTGGCTATCTGAAACATTTTATATTCAAAAGGGCGTTCGCCAAGGCTGCCCAGTATCAGCTTCGTTATTTATATTAGTGGCAGAAATATTAGCAAATAAAATTCGAGAAAACAATAAAATAAGAGGGATAAATATTACAACCAAAGATATAAAAGTTCAGAGAGTTAGCGAAGTAAAGATAACACGATTCGCAGATGATACCACATTAATTGTTAATTCAATGGAATCAGTAGATATAATGAAGGAGTTAGACGATTTTGAATATTTTGCAGGTCCAAAGAGTAATTGGAATGAAACAAAAGTACTGAAAATGAAAGAATTAGATACAACAAAATATGATATTGAATTTAACAGAAGAACCAATTAAACATTTAGGTGTTTACGTTGGTAAAAATGATAAATATGTTAGCAGTATAAATTGGGAGGGGAAAGTTGAAAAAGTCAATAATATTCTTAAGACGTGGAAAATGAGACGACTGACCTGTTATGGAAAAATAATAATTATAAAATGTTTGATAATTCCTCAGCTCATCTATTTAGGCACAGCTGTCCCAATGCCTATTCATATATGCAAGACTTTACATAGGACTATATATACATAATATGGAATTCTAAACGTGAAAAAGTAAAACGGAATGTTTGTATCAAGTCAGAAAGAGAAGGGGGGCTTGGTATGGTTGATTTGATTTTGAAAGCTAATTTACTTAGATTATCTTGGATTAGTTTTTTTAATGCAGATGATGCAATGTGGAAGACATTATTTTCATTTTGGACTGAAAGAGTTGGCGGGATGCCGTTATGTTTACAGTATAATTGTCATATTAAACACATGAAAATGATATGTAAAAAAAGAAATTTACCAATGTTTTATATGGATTTGCTTTGCACATGGTCAGAAATTCGATATGTAAATAAATTTGAAGTAAAAGATATATCCAATGAAAAACTTTGGAATAATAGTAATGTTGTAATTGATAATAAACCTCTGTATTTCCCGTCGTGGATAAAAAAGGGAATATGTCAAATCAAACATGTTATAAATCAAGGTACATGGATAGATAACTCTCTATTCAATAACCATTTTGATGTAAAGTATCTGTTGTTTAATTGTTTTTATTCAAAATGTCAAAATTAAAAAGCATTCCCAACATATTGGTCACAAAATTTACGTTTAAACAAAGCTTCAAGTCTCAATGAAACTATGGACATTGAGACAAGATTAGATGTTATAAACGTTGAATGTACTACAGCAAAAAGTTACTATAGTTAAATGCTAGAAAAGAAAAAAGAGAAAATTGGTTTCCATTTCTGGCAAAATATTTTAGGCCTACCAGAGACATTTGTTTGGAAAGACATATTTCAGTTCAAATTTAATAAGATAAGAGACAATAATATCAAACAATATATTTTCAAATTAATTCATAGAATATTGCCATCTAAAGACAATCTCTTTACATGGAAAATCGTACAGTCTAACGAATCTGAAATTTGTCGTGAAAAAGAAACTATTGAACATTTATATTTCGTTGCAAGATCGAAATTAAGAGGTTTCTGGAAAATTATCTCAAGAATTATATATTTCATCTTTAAAATAGAAATAGAAATTGATATGAAAATGTTATTGATTGGATATAAAATATATAACAGAACATTTACTTTACTTAATTTGTTGATAAATTATGCTCAACTGGTTATACAAAGACTATGTAAAGCGGAACTTTGGGGAAGTACCCGGTATGTATTTTGAAATGGAACAATAAAGTCCCTCTGAAGAGGAAAAGAAAAATTATTGTCATATATTATCATTATTATTTAAATATACACCTGTACATCCTGTACATGATATGTAGTAGTACATGTCTAGTCAGATTTTGCAGAAATTGAGGGCGGATGGTGGCGGCCGGATTGCCCATTCAGGCGCGGATCTACGGGGGGGGGGGGGGGGGGTTTAGGGGGTTTAACCCCCCCTTGGGCGGCCCCCCCCCAAAAAAAAAAGGGAAAAAAAAAAAGAAAAAAGAACGCACGCTGTAGAGAGAAACCCTTTCAAGTGCAAATATTGTGAGAAGATATTTAACTCATCTGGTAACTTAACCAAACACATGATAACTCTGGATATAACTGTGTATTAAACTGTTACTTGATTTAAAAAGACGTTATCATGCACTGCTTTTTATGGTCTCCATTGTGTTAATAGATGCCAGGAAAACATCATTTACGGGGTTCAAATAAACACCCCCAAAAAAATCGGCTCGCCGCTTCGCAGCTCGTGGACGATGCTCCGCATCGTCATTATTTTGGTCAAACCCCCCCCTTAGCAAAAAGCTAGATCCGCCCCTGCCATTTTCAAATCAGCCACATGCACTGCGTTTTTGCCATGCAGGTTCTTTTATTTTTAAATTTTAATTATACACTTGGTGCTCCATAGTACTAGTCAATTAAGGTACCATCAATCATGACCTCCCGGCGCCCTGGACGTGGTCGTGGACGCGGACGTGGACGTGGTCGTGGTCGTGGTCGTGGAAGAGGGACTGGTATGTATTCTGCAATTAAGCAAAGAGTTACAGTTAAAGATGTCTAAAAATCTAGAGTTAAATGTACTTTCGTCTGACCTTACGAGGCGGATTCAACATTGCGAAGTTGGTGTGCCTACTGACTCTATTTTGCCCCGTAACTCCGGCGTGGAGAAACCCTACTAAAACATACCCAAAATGAAGCACGAAGAACTTGTACTGCGCTTTGCCGAGGCCGATCGAGCGCTGTAGACTACTTGGTACTTGGTTGTTGTATCTCCAAAAGATTCTTAGTGGAATTTAAACTAGAGTTACACGCTCTCATTGGCCGATCCGCTCGAGTGGCTTCGAATTTAAGTGCGAGAGGAACTAGACCTAGAGTAGCGGCTCCGGTGTGCGGCCGTCCAGTGGGAATTGCCGATTTTATTTTTGATGCAATTACTCACAGAATACTTCAATACCGTCAATAGAGAGTTCATATATTTAGTTATTAAATAGAAGGCACAAATAATGTAACTGACCCACAGCGTGGTCAGTACTGTCCACTTTAGAAGACGTAAAAGTTGCCCGGTTTGCGGCCGTGCGTAACCCGGTTTGCGGCACGCGTACGTCACAAAGCTTTATGCGCTACGTCACGATCAAAGCATATACCAAATTACTACGGGTAACCCAAATTCTCATGTTTATCTGTTGCTACGGTAAATTTTACAAGTTTTAAACAATTTCACCTTTTTACTGAATGGATCATCCCATACGGGGGTACGTACTACTAGAAACTATCGGGTCACAGCGG